>CM061535.1:114249616-114305834 GCA_030545055.2 Neoaliturus tenellus
CCAACTGCTAGTGAAGAGGAAAAAAGAGAAGAGGCAAGAGAAGGACCGTCAAACATAAGCTTGTTGGGTGAAAACATTCATAACAAAGGACCTTTAGGAAGGAAATACATGGTAAAAATGTTACTCGGAACAATTCCTAATAAGAATTACCATAGTTATGGAGCGAGATTAACAGAAGATGGTTTAATGATAGGTAATAGCCCGTTAAACGTTGACGAACATGATAATATTGTTGTTGGTGATCAAAGATATAAGGGCACAAAAGGATTATTTGAATTATTATTTGAAAATAAGCCTTCAGTATCGTTAGTAAAGGAAAAAGACATGGAAGCATATAAAAAGATTTTGGAACAGACAAATGCATATAGGAGAAAGTATTTACCTGACCAGCTTCCTTTTAGATCTAAGTCTTTAAAATATAGAGAATTTGTATCCAAGTTAATACCAACTAGAAGACAAACAATGCCGTTAACACAAAGAAAACCTGTAAAACGAAGATTTATGGCATCCACTTTGGATGTAAGTGCTCAGGAACGAAGAAAAAGAAGTAAGTCTGTTACAGGTACAGGTTTAATGAAGAAACTATATAACACAAATGTGATTTATTACAATAATATCAATAAATTGGTGGATAGAATGAAACTAATACATGAAGCTAAAGAAGCGGGTCATACAGGATTGGAAAACGAATGGGTGGCTTTGGTGGATGAACTCCGAAACCGTGGGGTAATCTTTTAAAAATGTGTTACTCCTTAGAGTACTATTCAGTTGCACCATGAGTGTTGACAAGTTCGGACGTTACTCCTCGGATGGGTTATATTATGCGAATAGTTTAAAAAGAAGTGCTGGTTTACCACAAACACCTGATGGAGATTATGATATGAGTAATAAAAGGTTAAAAAACATAAAAGATCCTTCGGATGAAAACGATGCAATAAACTTAAAAATATTAAAGGAAAAGATATCGCCAACATTAAAACTACAAAATAACACATATGACGCAGAAGATCATAGAATTATCAACGTTGGTAAACCAAATCAAAACGGTGATGCGATAAACAAAGGTTATTTGTCATCTGAATTAAAAAATACGTTAAAATTCAATGGGAAAACGTATAGTGCCAACAATAAACGTATATCCAACGTAGATGACCCTAAAGATGCAAAAGACAGCGTAAATAGACGCTATTTACATTCTTTGATACCTGAAAAGACAAAAGATGGATTTTCTTTTTATAAATTTGTTATTAATGATATAGGTTATCCAAAAACTGAAAACGATGCTGTAAATCTAAAATATATTAAAGATCATTGTATCATACGTGATGTAGGGGTTATAGATTGTTTTAATAATTGTTTAGCAAATGTTAAAGATGGTTCGGCGCCATCAGATGGAGCAACAGTGGGTCAAATGATGGAAACCTTAAAACAAGAAACAACCTCTTTTGTAAAACAAGATCAAGTAGTATCGAAGCAAGGGGATGACTTTGTTCAAGGTAATGAAATATTTAATTTATTAACATACAAAAATAATGCTTGGGATTGCATGGGTAAAGGGTTATCAAATATGAGATTGGGTTACACTGCTCAAGATGCAGCTGCTTTATCACAAACCGTACATCTAGATCCAAATCATTCTTTTAGATTCTTTACATGTAATAATAAAGTAATAAAAAACTTGCATAATGGAAGGGATCCAAATGATGCTGCAACTGTAGGACAAACCATCACAACATCATTAAAGGATAGTAAAGTGTATGATTGTAATAATAAACGTATAACAAACCTTAAAGACCCTGAACATGTAGATAATGCTGTCACCGTTAATTTTCTTGTAAAAGTTTTAGGTAATGCGATATTTGATTTACACAATCATTTTACACCAGATATTCTTCAAGGAAAATCAGGTCATAATACTTATGCTGAATCCATGAGAGGTGAGTATATTAAACGAGAAATTTATAATAAATACTTTACTAACCCTAAAACGAAACAGTTTAGATCATCAGATTGGGGTGATATTGATATTTAAGTAAATAACTCAATAAATGACTTCATTTATGTGCAACCTGTCATAGAGTTAACACATGAGTTGCACATTGCCATTATAAAAGGACAATAATGACGTTCAAGTACATCAGTCCATATCGAGACACTGCAAGAAAAGGAGGTGGGATCACGTCCACAGCGGTTTCTCTGTTAAGTAAAGCTTTAAAACAAATTCCAGTAGGATCCATAGTAAATAGAGCAATAGACGCATTACCATACGAATTTCATATACCAGGAGGTTATCAGTATTGCGGACCAGGAACTAAATTGAAAAAACGACTGGAAAGAGGCGATCCTGGCATAAACAAGTTAGATCAGGCTTGTAAAGAACACGATATCGCATATTCCACGTTTGCCGATTCAAAAAATAGATCAATAGCTGACAAAAAGCTTGCGGACATAGCTTGGCAACGAGTAAAATCAAGTGACGCTAGCATAGCAGAAAAAGCAGCAGCTTTAGCAGTAACAGCAGGTATGAAGGCTAAAACAGCAGTAGGAGGTGGAAGAAGGAGGAGAAGGAGAGTAAAAAGGAGGTCAACCACAAGAAAACATGGAGGAAATATAAAAAGAAGACGACGATCTACAAGAAAAGGCAGGAAGAAGCCCACCGTGTGGTCAATGGTAAAAAACGGGGCAGGTCTTTACCTAAGACCTTATCGTGCATATTAAATGAAAGAAATCAATTGGTCATACCACATAAAGCATTAACCAATATTGAATTATTTAAATATATTTCCTGTTTAAAAATACCATTTTTCCGCGGTGTGTTTATGAAAGACAGTTTACCAAAGAAAATGTGGCAAAATGAGACTGGAATTGTAAATTTGGATAATACTGAAGGGCCTGGCACCCATTGGGTTTGTTATAAGAAACTAAATAACAATGTATATTATTTTGATAGTTTCGGTAATTTGCCACCACCAAAAGAACTTCAAAATTACTTTAAATCTGCTAAAAACATATATTATAATTATAAAAGAGAACAACCTGATAATACTTCAATATGCGGCCATTTATGTTTGGAATTTCTAGCTAAAAGTATCAGTCACTATTGAGATGTCTTCCTATACGGTATCATTAACAGGAAAATCGTCCACTTTACGAAGTATCCTTTTTCCAGCGTTACGCTTGCAAAAAGGAAGGTTTTGGGAGGCGGCACTATTGGATTTTACAACGTACAACTCTATTCCCAATGTTACGGAAGGTAAAAATAACATATTGCATTATTATAAGGGAAAGGATGCCAGTGGAAAATTTACAGACTTACAAGAGTGCAGGTTACCCACAGGTTCTTATGAAATTGATCATATAAATGAATTTTTGCAAACTAAAATGGGAAAAGACAATATAACATTAAAAGGTAATAATAATACGATGAAAGCTGAAATTACTTCCAAATATTATATAGATTTCACTCAACCAAACTCAATTGGTGATTTATTAGGATTTTCCAACGATGGGCCTGTATTAGAACCAGATGTAACACATTCCGGTAAGAAAACAGTAACAATATTAAAAGTCAATAGTATAGACATAACTTGTAACATTATACAAGGTGCTTACAGGGATGGGGCTAACACCCACATCATACATACTTTTTACCCAAGTGTACCACCTGGATTTAAAATTGTTGAAAAGCCACAAAACCTGGTATATCTACCGTTGAACACCACTTTCATTTCAGACATCGTGTTGAGCGTATTGGATCAAGACGGTAACTTGGTAGACTTCAGAGAAGAGCCTATTACGATTAGATTACATTTAAAATCAACACTTTAATACAAAACCATGGGTTTAACATTTAAAAGCGAACAACCTACGGGAAACCGCATTAGTAGCTCTTCAGCTGTGGAGGAGTTAACACGCGAGAACATCCGTTTCTTAGAGAGAATTGGATTAAAATTAACCGATTATGGATATACTGGATATAGCGCAGGGTCCAACATTCGACGAAACCCTATGGGAAAAAGAATATCACACCCACAACCCTTACACTTCATCGAAATTAAACAATAACGATGAAATTCGTATTCCCATACAAAATCAAGACATTTACACATTACCATGTGAAAGTTACTTGTACATTGAAGGACAAGTTACTAAAAAGGACGGTACTACTGTTGGTACAACAGTTCCATTTATAAATAATCCTATGGCTTTCCTATTTGATGAAATTAGATATGAAATATCAGGTGTAACAGTTGATTCCACTAAAAAAGTAGGTATTACGACAACTTTAAAAGGATTAACATCTATAACACCCAATGAAACCAATTTACTTAAACCTGCCGGATGGGTATTACCTACGATTGACACGATCACTCCAAATCCAAATGGATATTTTGATTTTCATATTCCATTACGTTTGTTGCTTGGTTTTGCTGAAGATTATAGGAAAATAATATTAAATGTTAAACAAGAATTAGTTTTGTTGAGATCTTCTAACGATAAAGACATTATTAAAGCTGCAGATGCTACTACAGATGCGACTTTAGAATGGAAATTAAAATTAGACAAAATTGTATGGAGAGTTCCACATGTTAAATTGGCTGACGAGCATAGAATGCTACTTTTAAGGAAATTAAAAGCCGATCGTGATATTGTTATTCCATTTAGAAGTTGGGAATTTCATGAGCATCCCAGTTTACCTACTACGGATCGACACACTTGGACTGTTAAAACATCAAATTATGTAGAACGAGCCAGGTATATTATATTTGGTTTACAAACAGGTAGAAGAGACGCCATTACTAAACATGCAGGACAATTTGATCATTGTAACTTGAAAAATATTAAAGTTTATTTAAATTCACAATTCTTTCCATACGACAATTTAAATGTGTCATTCACTAAGAAGAAATACAGTATATTGTACGATATGTACGCGAGATTCCAAAGATCATATTACGGTAAAACAAATACACCTTTATTATCACCTGACAAATATTTCGATGCCTACCCAATAGTTGTAATCGATTGTTCTAAACAAAATGAATCAGTAAAGTCATCAAGTGTGGATATAAAAATAGAAATGGAATTCAACGATGCTATACCGGCTAATACAACTGCATACTGTTTAATTCTACATGATAAAATCGTAACATACACACCTTTAACTGGAATTGTTAAAAATGTATTGTAAGAACCGGTTTTGTTTCATTCCGCGAGTATAAAAGCAGAGCGTACAGACCGCTCCTCATCAGTTTGTTGCCTACTGTTGTATGGGTAGCATCGTATTCAATATGGCTTCTCCTAGTGGTACACCTGAAAATGTGGTAGATATTGAGAAGGAGATATCTGAGTTTTTAGATCCTCAAGGTCACCAGGAAGGAGGTGAACAAAACGTTTGCGGACAACTTCACGCCAGTAATAATGTTGAAGAAAAAGGTAAAAGAAGAAAGACTATACAAAAGAGAAAAAGGGATATTGAAGATAATATTTCTCCAAACATATTGAGTGAGGTATTTTTGCGAATATTTTACCCAATCTCTTCCAGTTTGGATAAAAGTGTTTTAATCGGTGTTATGAAATCTACAGATTATTCCCCTACTGTAATTTTAACTCATGGACCCAAAATGATTTTGTTTACGGACAGTGCTTGGGAATCGTTTATGAAACATTTGCATCTGCTAGAATGCTATTTAAGTAGTAACATGTTTGGAAGAAAGACAAGGGTAGGACTTTTGGATTCAAATGTGGAAATTGATATTATTAAACAACGTGGTGATCATCAGCTACGGTTTAGAGACACAACAAGACATGATAACAAAATTCAACTTAATCGAGAGGAGTTTTTCATTTTAACTTGTGCTACTGAACCTATAACAAGATACTTGAGACAACTGGTGTTTTCAAGTTCGATTATTAAAGATTATCTGGAAGACACTTTGGACAAACAACCGGACGCACCTATATTATACGGACCTGTGGATACTTCTATATTTAATAGAGTTCCTCATGAAGTACAGATGTGGAGACAATTGGAAAAGTACGCTCAACTACATAAGAGATCAGTAAAACAGGAAGAAGAGGAAGATGGAGGAGAAGAATCAAGTGTTAGTGATGAAAATGAAAATAAGGAAAATATAAAAATGGAAACTTAAATGACAATGGTTAGTTTTTAAAACAATAACCAACATTTTGTGGGGTTAGGCCTATTGGGGACGGTGCCCACGTTAAATATACACCAACGCGCCAACAACTGTACGGCCGGGTATAAAAGTAGTACCTACCGTGGTGTGGAAATCAGTTGACCTCCTGACTTCGTAATGAGCAGACGTGTGACCTTCAAAATGGACAAGGGAGAAGAACAACAAGTAAAGTCCAAGCCTGGTATTATTGAGTTTCAAGCGTTTCGTGGTAATGATGATAGATTCATTATAAAAGAACTTGTGTTTTTGGACATGAATACAAGTGTTCCTTATTCGTTTTTATTTAAACCACCATGTTCTTATTCGTCTTTAACTAGTAAAGCCGCTACTACCAACAGATGGATTTCAAAACACTTCCATCATATCGATTGGTATGATGGTTTTACAAGTTACACGGACTTGTATCACATTATGCATCACTTTTCAGACAAGTTTACCAATATTTACACAAAGGGGCTGGAAAAGAAAAGATGGATCGAAGGATTTACTCATGTTCCGGTTAATGATGTGGAATTGGATAAGAATTATCAATACATGCTGGAAACCATATGTATTTGTACAAAAAGCCCAGAACATGATAAAGATAGACATTGCGCTTTGAAAAATGCCTATAAACTCGCCTCTTACCTTCAAAATGGGGAAGTGGGGAGTGGTGGGGGTAACGGAGAGTATATAAGTGGGGAGCAGACAGGGACCTGGCATGAGTATTACTCGAGATTCCGAGACGACAACATCTCCGAGCAAGAAGACGATCTGTAACCTGACCATGGCATCTCACCAGTTCCTTCAGACTTTGGTCGAGCAGTTCAATGCTCACTCCAAGTCAACAATATTACCTGTAAAGAAGTGCTCGGAACTAAAAGACGAGAAGCACTACATAATCCATGCTATGAAGAAGATGGAGACTACAGTTGGGGAGGCCATCTGCTGCAGTCTCAGCGAGGCACCGTTTACTCCGGGGGATGAACCAAAGTTCCAGGTGTACCTGCCCAAGAGATTCGTCCATCTTCTACAAAACGAGGATCTTCGCTCTATTCAACCCGGGTGTCTATACCTGGTGTCGCACGGCTGCACGGGTAGCAATTCTACAGAGTTGACCATCCACATCGCTGACAAGCAGCAGTGTTAGATTTAAGTTTTAATGTTGTAAATATGTTGTTGTTGTAATGTTTTATAAATAAACGAATCATAAAAGACAAAAAAAATTAAAAAAAAAATGCAACATATCAATATGTGACAAACTTCACGTATTGATATGTTGCATTTTTTTTAAACTTCGCGGGTGACCTTGACCTTTGACCTTTGCATTCCACAACTACCCCCACTACCGTAATTACCCCCACTACCGCACTAGGATTCAAACCTGCTTGGATGCGAAAAACGGTCATTCTGTTGCCAACTAGCAAACGATGAGCACCTTGTACGAGCTTTGCTTACAACGAGTTATAACTGACGCATCTTTATTCCAGATGGCTTTACGAGATAATATCCCTATAACAGTAAAGCAGGATATCGAGGAGTACAAGAAAGATAATAGAGGGTATTCGGGATACTCCTGGTATAGGTTCCAAGACGGGGAAAAGTTTTGTAGGCCTTGTGGCAATGCTGCCGTCAGAGACCTTCGACGGTTCGTACAGGAAGGTGGTAGAAAACAGTTTGGATTTCTAGCACCAATGTTTAGATTTGAAAACTACAAGGACACCTGTGCTATTTGTTCCATCCCTTTGTATCAATGGAAAAAGTTTAGAAGTGTTTAATTGCATCTTCCATACCCCCACCACCATCACCCCCACCACTTTTCCATGTACCTCCAAACGCTGTGCCTCGGCTTCATTTCTACTCCAGCAGCCAACCTAGCAACATCAGGATGTCTCTCAACGTCAGTTGCGCAAGTTACGAGGAGGTGAGCATCAAGACTCAGCAGGAGCTAAACGACTTATACAAGGAGTTGCAGCTGATGGTGGCACGAGGCTACCGTATAAATGTGCAAGTTTACGCTTGCAATATACGGAACACCCGGCAGTCAAAGGAAGAGCCTGGACACTCCTCGACGGCTTCCTCACCAGCGTCCATGAAGACCGAGCCAGACAACTTGGACTACTTCAGCTGACTATCAGTTGTATTTCTTGTCCTAACCATTGTAGAATATGTATATTTTTTCATTATATTAAAGAAGTAAAAGAGCAAAAACACCTATCTTGTTACTGACATATAAGCTCAGTAACAAGATAGGTTTTTTTAAAACACAATTTGGATGACCTTGAAACTTCCCCCTCCACTGCTTTGTTACCCCCACCACTTGACTATTGGTGTACATGGCACATCGCAATTGGAAACCTCATTCCATCTTCAACAGCCACACCGACAACATCAACAATGGCAAACCTACCAACAGATGAAAGATGTCCTCACGCATGTTGTGACTTCGTCCACGAGTTGGAGAAGAGGATGCAGGAGAGGGCGATAAGAAGAAAACAGATCCACTCAGAAAATATCATGATAGTCAACGGCTATCTTTTATTGTTCGGCCTTATTATGGTTGTACTTTTCATACTGTACGGCATAGTCACATGTGTCGGCAAGGTTGCAGAAGAAAACGCTCGCCACCATCAATTGGAAAGTTTCAATGTTACTTTGTAAGTTTTCCTTTTTTTTAAAACTCCGTTTGGATGACCTTGAAAATTTCCCCACTACTCCACCACACCCCCCACCACTTCACCATGTTCCTGCATGAGCATCACATCAACCGTCATTCCTTGTCCGACAAGCAACCATGGCAGACAACAACACCATCAGCCAAGCTGACTCCACTACTGATGTCGGTACAAGTACGGGTTGGACACTGTCGATCGATAGTGTACACTATTTGGAGTCAATTTGCGAACGTATGAAGGAAATACTGCGGGACAACCCTGGGATCATAATACAAATGAATTTAAATTATGATTGGTCCCAAGTTAGAATGCAAGGGGACGACAACAACGGTCAACAATCTCCACAATATTCGCCCATGTCCCCGATCTATCCTTACGGCGAGTCTGACGTCGATGAAGATGAGGCTGATGAAGATGCAGGGGACAACGAGGCTGAAGAGGAGTAAGCTTCATTCCTTTTTTTTAAAACCTAAATTGGATGACCTTGAGAATTCCCCCTCCACTATTTCCTTTTTTTAAAACCCAAATTAAATGACCTTGAAAATACCCCCTCCACGTACTTTTGGTTTACCCCCTCTACTTTTCAATACTGTTACCACAGTCTGTAGCTCACATCATTCCTTGCTTAGCTATCATGGCGGACAGCACTCTTTCTCGAGTTGACTCCACTACGGATGAAGAATGGCCATTTTCCTGGAATGTTCATCTGCAAGACTCGGCAGAAGTGGATATGTTGCATGAGAAATTGGTGTATGTATTAAACGAAAACCCCAACATTGAATGTAGAATGACTATGGATTTCGATGCGACAGGGGTCCACACTCAACCTTCCACTTCCAGCCAGCCTGAACCTCAGCTACAGCCAAAGAACTTTACACATCTTTACACTCCAATACGGCCGGAGGATGTGGTTATCAGCGAGGCAGACTCTACTACAAGTTATATTGAACCAACGAATTGGAAGCTTGTTGTTGACACCTTACACAAGGTCGACTTAGTATGTGACAAATTAAAGGAATTGATGATGCAAGATCCTGGTCTTCGTTTTAAAATTGATTTGTTTTTCATCTGGGGAGCACCTGCACGGGGCTCTTCGTCTGACAGCTCTCTAAGTACAACGGATGAGGAGGAGGAGGAGGACGACTAGTTATCTTTTTTAAAACTCCGTTTGGATGGCCTTGACCTTTCCCCCTCCACTGAGTTTATTTAAGGTGCACTCTCAATGACTGCAGCATCATTTCATCGCGCACCTTCACCACAGCAACATGGAGAGTCAACTCAACTACTGTTGCGAACGGAAATGTTTTTCATGGCCGAATGACATTGATGTTGCGGATGGCCTGGCGTGTAGAAAATGTGAAGCTTTTGGTCAATGCATGTGTAAGTGCAAGTCTTGGAAGAAGCCGAAACCGGAGTTGAAGACATTCCATGTGTACCAGATGAGAGGGCATAAGTACACTTGTTGCCCTGAACGTTGCATTGAATTCACATTAAAACAGCTAACTGGCTGCAAATTGTGCAACAATCATTTTGCAGGTTTTTGCAAACATTATTTAGGAGCCTGTCAGTACAGATCAACTTGGCATACAGAAGCACTCACTATCAATGAAATCGCTATAGATACACAAGAGTAGTCTTTCTACTCTTTTCTTTTTTAAAACTCCATTTGGATGACCTTGACCTTTCCCCCTCCACCCACCTTAGTTTATATAAACCCCATTCCCACTGACCACAGCATCACTTCATCGTGCTCCCTCGTCAAAGCAACATCAGCTATGGAAAGTAAGCGCATCTCATGTTGCGAGCATAGGTGTTTGGAGATACAAGGCGTCACATATTGTGCAAAGAAGCGTTGGGAGGAAGAGACGGGGACAACCTATTGCTGTGAGGATAAGTGTTTCCTCTTACCAAAGTGGCAAGTGGATGGGCTGGCCTGCCGGCAATGTGAATGCTTCGGATGTTGCAGGTGTAGATGCAAGAACCAACAGCTGCCACCACCGGTACTACAAACTTTCAAAATCTACAAATCCAAATACTTTTATACTTGTTGTCCGCAGCGGTGTATTAAATTTCACTTCTCCAATCTTACCAATTGTCGGAAGTGCTACGGACAACCTGATGGGTGGTGCACCTGTTTTCTAGACTCCTGCCGCTACAGATCGGATTGGTTTACAGATCCGTTGGAAATTGATGAGGTCGCCCAGGAAGCACAAGAGTAGTCTTTCTACTCTTCAACTTTTTTAAAACTCCATTTGGATGACCTTGAGATTTCCCCCTCCACTTCCCCATATACCTAGAGTACACAGAGCCTGATAGTCAGTCACTCGGTGGCTGTCGTGGGGTGCGCATCGGTGTCGGCGCTCCGTTGTTAGGTTTTCAAGGTCACAGTAATATCAAATTGTTGGTGTTGTGCTGGTTCAAGGTCACCTGAGGAATAACCGATTGCCCATTTAGGCAGAGTCATGTCAGAAACTCGAGTTTAACTTGGCACTTTTGCCGTTTCTCGTCGAAAATTCGCTCCAAGTGGTCGAGGTCACGGGGACTCTGACTGAAACTCGGAGCGTAGTGCGAGAAACGGCAAAAGTGCCAAAAAATTTTAAGTTTCGGCGTGACCTTGACCTCAGTGGCGTCGGTGACGTCATTTTGATGACGTAAGGGGTGATGACGTCATCAGCACGTCATTTCTGTGACGTCATGGGTGTGACGTCATAGAAATGACGTCATTAGTGATGACGTCATCGATGACGTCATCGATGACGTCATCGGTGAGGTCATTGACCTCGATGACGTCATCCCTCAGGTGACCTTGAACTGAGCCAGCACCAACAATTTGACACTACTAATACTCCCTCTCCCCCCCCCCCGTGGGAATTTTCGACATATACATTTTTGTGTTTGTATTGACATGTACTTTATGGTTTTAGGTGTTTGCCACTTAAAAATTACAGCATAACCCGAAAAATACGAAAAAACCATGAAAAATATAAAATCTACGATCATTATTAAAATAATTCAGTTTCAAAAATCTTTTGACAGTAAAACCTAACAGTTTTACTAGGCCATTTTATCAGTTAATGGGTCATTCTGAAGCTCTCTACTTATAGAATTCCAAATAATTAAGATTTTTTTTATTTATGGCGAAAAAGTGAAATTACGTGTTTTATATACGTTGTGGTTGAAAAGGCCTGGAACGGTGAAATATATTTTTTACAATTATAGATAAAGTTACAAGACTTGGTATATCAATAATGGCCATAAATGTCTACTCTGTTAAGCTATTATCACTTTTTTACCCCTTAAAGGGGATGGCCCACAAGGAGTCAGACAAAATTCATAAGCACCAGCATAGGTCAAGTTTGGTATCAAATTAAAGGTCTCAATTAGCAGAGTACAATGCCGCAAACTAGACTTGAAAAGGTTGGGTATAAAGAAAGTTATTGCATTTTAAAGTTTTACCCATACATTTTAATGGAAACTTTGCTTGCCTACCATTTCCGTTTCGTTCATCCATTTGAAGTCTAGTTTGCGGCATTGAACTCTGCTATGTAAGACCTTTAATTTGATACCAAACTCGACCTATGCTGCTGTTTAAAAATTTTGTCTGACTCCTCGTGGGCCGTCTTTTCTTGGTTTTCTGGAATATGCTGTAATTTTAAATACCCCCGTCGCAGCAGACCTGCGTACTCAGCGAATTTCCAAAGAATTATTGTTTCAACATCAAAGAACTTTATGGCTATCTTATATAATTAATTATCTTTTCAAGGAAATATAATACATTTAATGGCATTATATTTCTGAGTAATTTATCTTTTTAAATAATTTATATATTAATTTATATTGCAATAAATGACTTTTTTGACAGTAATAAAAGTGCATATCCAAAGCTTTCTTGCAAAATGAATAATTGTTTACAAATAACAAAACATAAACATTTCAAATTTGACAAATATGCAGAAGACAGCTGATAAGCTGATTAGGAACAGATACCTTATTATCTCCATCTCTCTTGCTCCCATTATACACTTATTTTCCATGAGAATACCATGGGATTTAGCATGTAGGTTTGCTGCCATGTGGGTTTTTTATCTAATGTTAATTACTCACCACCTAGTAAAGGTTCATAAATTTTTTATTAAGAGATGTTGATAAATAAGCGATATATAACTTTTTAAAGATTTACCCATAAGAATAACATGGGAAACTTGATTTGAATTTTCTCTATAACCAGTTAAGCTGTTTTAAAGATTCAAAGTACTAAATTGTTTGTTTTTTTAAGCTCTTTTAAATGGTTTTAGTTAAAATTGATGAGTTGTAAAAATTTAGGTCCAAAAATGCGAAAAACCCATTTTTGACCCCTTTGAAACCCCATAAAACCCCGTTCCCATAACCCGACAATGCTGGTTCGCGAACTCATGAAAATAGACCTGGTCTTACACCTTCATACCAAATTTCATCAAAATCGGAAGTCCCCTTCAAAAGTTATCGGTACCACGGACACACATATATATATATATATATATATATATATATATATATATATACATATATATGAAAATGAACGAATGGTGTTTTTGGCTTCTAGGGACCTCAAAATGAAAAAATAAAGTGGTCCCGGGCTTAGGTCTTACCATGGCTACTACCGTAATAGCGTATTCCCTATAGGGAAATTCGCTAAAAGGCAAACAACTGAATTCTTAGGTTTCTTCTGGTATTTAATACCAACAAAAAAGTATAAGTCATAAATTCCCACCGGGGGGGAGGGTTTCATATTGGTGGCTAATGTCTATATTTCAGTTGTATTGGTTTTTTCAGTTAATTCTTCTTCAACAGAATATTCGGTGATTATTGGGTCGAAATTTGAAACAGTTTGTTGTTAATAATTAAGCGTATGCGCCTGAACTATATATCTTAGACCTGGTTCAAGACAAAGGTTTGACTATGGGTCTGACAAACCTTGATGATTTTTTTTATCAGGGGAAAATTAGTCAAAAGAAATGCACATCCGAGTTTTCAGAGTACATATTGCTTCTATTCAAATATTCCTTCCAAAGATTTCCGTAGAGTTTTAATCTGATGGAGACCCGGAAAATATCAATACAGTTCCCTTCTTCTCAGTGCTGTGATAACGCCAGTGGCATTATTAGCATTATTGGCATTTAAACATTTTTAAGGAGAGCGGTCTAAACCATTCAAAGTTTGCGGGCATCCCAGGAATCGAACCCGTGTCCTCTTGATCTTAAGTCCAAACACTAACTCTTATACGAACAAGACATCCGTTATTAACTACGTACGTGGCCTTGAGAAATCTGTTTAACACTAGTGACCACTATGTCGCAGAACGAGGCGTTAACTTTTTATTGCAGCAGTCTTCTTCGGGGTTTTGTACTTCTTCACCTGCACCTACATACATACACGGACGTGAATTCATCCTGCCAGTGTAACTAATGAATGTTTATTCTGTTTTCATCTTTAAAATTTTCTAGGCCCGGGGCTGTGTTTTAAAAAATCAGTTATTTCAGGAGAGCAGGAAAAAATAATTGTGGGTTGAGCAACCATTCTGGCTAATCATACCATGCATCAAGTTTCGCATTTCACTAACTCTAGAACTCTTTGGTCTGTTTATTTCTCCTAGATGCTCTTTTCTTTTTACACTGGTGAGGTGCTAAGAGGTTTTTTTTACTTAAGCCTACAGTCTGCTTCTAACTTGCGGGATAGATATCTGCCTTTCCCCGGTCCATAGGACCACTAGTTTAGCCCCAGCCCTCTAGAGTTGCTGGCGAGGCGGGTTGTCTCCGCTGCTTCCGTTGAAGGTCGTTTACCGAGATGTTTAGCCATGACACTTGCCGGATCTTGTTCCGGAAAACGGGACTAAGGTGGAAGTAGGTTTTTTTCACCAAGCCTCCGGTCTGCTTCTTACTTGCGGGATAAATATATGTCTTTTCCCACGCAAATTTCCCGGTGAGGTCGTCCCCGCTTCATCCGTTGAAGGTCGCTCTCCCAATTGTCCAGTCCATTGAATTACTCATAACACTTGCCGGATCTTGTTCCGAAAAACAAAGGTGGGGGGCGCTAAGGTGGAGTTGCTGGCGAGGTGGTCATAGGTTTTTTTCACTAAACCTCCGGTCTGGATCGAACTTGCCACTGCGCGACTCTATGTCTCATTACATTGACATTATTTTACTCTTAAAATATATAACATTAAATAAATATTAATAAATACAAATAAACTAATACTAATATATACACACATAAATACTAAAATAGTTATGGTTGAATTAAAATATATAAGGTACACAACTTTGCAAAATATATAATAATAATAATTAAATAAATATAAATACAAATAAAATACAAATAAATGACACTAAATATATGTACATAGGTAATACAAAAGTTGTATTATATAAAAATATATGTAAGATACACAACTTTGCGTGGGCTGTTTCTTTGCTATAAACACTAGTGTTTCAGTAGTCATCAGTTTTTTTATCTTGTTATTATAGCTATTGTGTATAGCTTCATGTTCCATACTTGTTTGTAGACGACAAGTGTTGTTCATAATGAACAAGTGGTCATTGTTAACATGTAAAATTTTTAAACATATTTGTTGTAAAACTGTTGGAAAGTACATACCTGTAAAATTTAAATTTAATATTGTAAACAATTTTTTTATGAAGCCCCACCATGAAGCCGAGTACCTGGATTGCTCGGTACTGGCTGATCAGTCGGCGCCCGGCTCTCATGGTGTTAACACCACCCTGCTCGTGTTGTCCGTGTTTTTAACGTTTTCCAGTCGGACTTCGGGTTTCTCGGTGGGTAAATGAAGAAAATAATTTTTTTTAATTTTAAGTGGGGTTCTGGGACAGGTCGATAACCCCTGGCGTATATATTAGGTTAAGAGTCTGGTGGCGAGGAAATAAAAAAAAATATTTTGCACTTTTGCGTGACCTTGACCTAACGTCAGTGACGTCATCACGGTGACGTCAGCGGTGACGACGTCATCATGACTTCATTTGTTTGACGTCATTGGTGAAGTCATCCTGATGACGTCGGGTCCCAGCAGCCCTACTTTGCCACTACTAACAATTATCAAATAAATCACCTATAGTAATCGTAATCTTATTTTGTGTAAGATGTTGTCCTTTAAGTTATGATTCTAATGCTGTCTAAATGCTGTTTTCTGTAAATTGAATATTAAGGTTTTTTTAATATGGTTTTAAAACTTCAATATAGTTCCGTCCGTGATCAGAATAAAATCGTAACCTCATTTATTCACTATTCGCCAAACTGCTGACAAAGTGTTAGAAAAAGCATATAAAGTTTTTACTCAGACAGTTAAAGTAAGCATCCTTGTCTTGTTTTCATTAAAAAAAAATAAGTTAAACGAATCAAATTGACCCATGATGGGCGTGACAACCGCTAAAGTCGATAAGGAAGTACATTTTCTTAGTTGCACCAGAAGATCGCGTGCTGGTGACCAAACTAATTTTTAACGGTTTTTAGCATTAAGTCGGTAGATTACCACGATTGTATAGTCAATGATAATAGTCAACAGTTTAAATTCGTCTAAACAATGAAGGTTCTAGCATTGTTGCTGATAGTACCGGAACCGGCAGCTAGGAGCGCTGTGTGTCACCACCACTGCCCCAGAACTGTACAGTACCGTCGCGACAATACAGATACAACCATACAGATCCTTTATAAACTATTTTTTATTGATATTAATATTGTTTTGTTATATTGTTTTTTTTATGTTTACAAGAATTTAATTACGGCAGTTACTTAGAAAAGTTCTATGGAATATATAGTAAAACTGGGGGAAAATACATATCCTAAATGTAATTTTAATTATAAATTGTTTTAAAAGGCTAATGTTTTTCATGGATATTTCCTAAACATCTAATTCAAATTCACATAATAAGGGCTTTGTTTGTTAGAAATTAATATTTTATCTAAAGGAAATTATTCTTAAAATAATGGCATTCAAAAATTAGAAATTGAATTTAAAGTCTAGAATTGTAAAAAAATAATCATACATGCTACTCAATGAAAGTTTGTGGGAAAATTGTGTAAATTAAGCTGTTTCCGTTACTTCTTTGTTTTGATTTTTAAATCCATAAGTCCAATGTTCAATTTTTTTGAATTTTAATTGAAGATTATAATGAAATAAGATTCTTCTAGTATAGAGAGACCTGTTTTTAAATTATTTTTATCCCAGAACTAAGTTATTTGCAAAGTTTGAGGAAAATCGTTCAAGCCGTTTTTGAGATTCGTGTGCATACATACAAATATAGGCTACCTTACTCGTATTAGAGTATATAGGATAGGTATTCACATTAATTATTAACATTAATTACACATAATCAAATTAATTACAGATATAATTATTTTTAAGAACACTAAAAAATATGCATAGCAAGAGGTAAAATGCACAAAGAATGATCTGTTTATAAATCCCAAAATGTAAACGTTAATATGACAAATGCAAAAAGTCTGATAATCAGCTGATTATGTTCAGACACATCTTTCTATTCCTTCTCCCACTACAGAGTAATTTTCCATTAAAATGTAGGTAATGTAATTTAATATAAATCAGGTTTGCTGCCACAGGGGTTTGTGACCAAATATTAGTTACTCATCATCTAATAAGGTATATACAAATTTTTATTGAAAAATGTTTTGAAAAATAAGCGATACATAAGATTTTATTAATTCCCCATAAGAATGTCATGGAAAACCTTTTATGTATTTTCTCCGTAACCAGTGAAGCTAGGTTTGATTTAAAATACTAAATTGTTTATATTTTAAAGCTCTCTTTTATAAAAATATTTTCAATTGCAGCAATTCTTTGTAAAAATCATTTGATATAGGCTACCGAAGCAAATAGTTATGTATTACACCAATTATAATTCGAATAATCATATTTTTAGGTTCATCTATCTACTGAGACTACTCGTGTGTCAAATTCTGTAACTGCAAAATGCTTTAAATGAACAACCCTAAATATATCTCACACAAACAAGTGGAATAATTTTTCCTTCCGTAGAAAATATCAAGGTAACGCAGGCCGAGGCTTGTAATTTAACAGAGAAAGACGCAAGAGAAAATCCTCGCTGTATTTCATCAAGGAAGAAAGTGAATTTCGGGATGAAGAGAGACTTAAATCAGGGTATTAGATTACTTTCATTTACGAAACATCGCGATCCAAAATCGCATTTTATGGTAAAAAGTATTCTTGACGTTCCCCAAGAAACTTGTAACAAATATATTTCTGCCTATTAAGTCTTCCCGTCTTGCATGTTAATAGTTGACAATTTTAAAGAATGATTCCTTCAAAAAGTGTCTTAACAGAATTATTTCAGAACTAATCGTGTAATTTGTATATTTTATATATAAATCAATAGGCCTACATTATTATTTGAGGTCTTGTTGTTTAACCTTTTCGTTGTTATTAAGAATTAGTTCATAGTCACTTTCGCAATTTATTGCAACAGTCTGAAAGTGGCATCTCACTATACAAAGAAAGATTTGGATGAAAACATGGAAGATGCATTCATACCCACCTTTACAAAACATGAAAAGGTAAAGAGTTGAAAGATGAAAATATGGAAATTCACACCTGAATATCATTGAAAAATTGATAGTAATGGAAAATTAGACAAATAATAATCTTTAAGATTGACGATCTCATCAAGATCGACGATCAAATGTTCAGTAGCTCCCGTGGAGAAGTTTTTAAAACAAAATAGTAACACTGTCGTGAACGTGGCCTAAACTTAGGGGGAGAAACTATAAAATGGGCTGTTCAGAAAGTGATAAAATGTAATAATCGCAATGTATTATAGGTACTTCAGGATTCGCACGTAAAGTATAGGCCTACTGGAGTTCTTGCAGCAAAAACATATTATACTGTGTACTAGTGTGGTTATAATATAAAAACTACTCCTCTAATGTGAAAAATTCGTCTAGTCTTGGGGAAATATTTCTTTAGAGATGAGTATCACTATGCAATGTAATGATGAGGTAACGATAAGGTACTATACCAACTATTTTTCATAAATAATTTCTATAGGAATTGATTTGCCTTCAAATTACCGAGGAATATATGTTTTCTTTTTAATAAATCCTTCCTGGTTTTGTAATCTTAATTTGGTAGGTAATATAACCACTGGCTGGGTAGTGGGTAGCTGAGTGGTTATAGTGCTCGCCTTTGAATCCAAAGGTTGCCGGTTCGATCCTGACAAAAGTTAATACCTTTTTAAAGGTTCGATTCCGGACCCAGTTGCCATTTGTCATTGGGCTATTAATTAATGATGCTTTCTAACAACTGGTCGATGTTTGATAGTAACAAGACTGGGATTTGGACCGTTCCCCGTCAAAATGTTAAAAATGTCACTGGCGTTGAAAGACACAAAATAAAATAAAATGCAACTTGTTTTAAGTCCTATTTGTGTATTCAATTATGTTAAAAATCTTCGTAAACTTGAATTTCCGCTCAGTTGCATCTTTTTCCGTTTACCTGTTCAATTCGGTGTTAAATATCCATGTATATTAATTTGCATGTTTGTGGTTTAATGGACTTAGACGGCTTTCAAATGAAGTAATGAATATTACATCCCTGACGCCTGAAGATGACTTCATAAGTTGGAGAATAAATTAGTTTGCGGTAACAAAAAAAAAAAAAAAAAAAACCGAAAAGCAGGTATTTAACAACATTTTTGCTTTTTCATTTTCTTTTTTACATATTTTTTCCTACAAGTAGTACAGTCTAAGAAACAATGATTTTTCTTCGAGTTAGGCTACGTATAGTTCGACTTAGGCAAGTTCGAGTAACAGATTAAATTTTTAATTAAATTCTACTTACAGAGATAAAGTATAGTGACCGCAGAGAGACAATTTTCTGGATGTGCCACTGACTTGTTTCTTTCTACCTGTGAGAAGGTCTTACAGAGGTCCTTAGAAAAAATTTCGGAATATAGTGTAAACTTTGACTCGTAGAGGTGAAATGCAATTTAAATTCGACTAATTTACTGAAATTCGAGTTATAGCGGTAGCCTAATTTTTGTCTTTCTACGGCTTGTAGAGGTAAAATGTAACGGTAAAATTGTTTCGAGTTATGTACGGTCGATTTAGTCAAGTTTTTCCAGGGGATTGAACATAACTCTAGATTCAGGGATTACTAGTTATTCCCTGTTGTTTTCCGATCTACATCTACTGTTGTGCTGCTACCAAAGTGCCATCAACCAACTACATGGACGAACCTGAGTCGAAATCGCCCATTTTCGCCGCAGCCTCGCCAGGACTGAGTTACTGTAGCCACCTGTTACTGTGGCGGGCGAGGGCGGTTGTTAGGTCGATACCCGGGTGCCTGCGGTGCATGTGCCTGTGCGACCCACGACACCGACCGTCCCTCTAGCCCTTTAATTGTCGCACCTTTCGCCCGATCTCTATTACGAATTTAATCGATTTATCGCCGAAACGCGAGAGCGATATTGCCGCGCGTGCGCCGCGCGGCCGGCGGCACCCCCGGCGCCCTATCGATCCGTACCCTCCGCGCGGCAACGCTCCTCCGCCGACCAAATAGTCCGCGACTACAGCAACCAAAACTTCTATCCTCGCACCTCCAGACAGGTAAACACCCGTCATCTCGACCTACGGTACCTTCCATGGTCCTTCGAGCCGGATTTTGGAAGCTGGCAGGTCCCCCGGCGTAACGCGAAAATCGTTAGATCGTGAGCGGCGCGCCGAGCGCTCGTGCCGATCCATACCGATACCCGGTCGTCATTTAGTTCCCGCACGTTGAATGCAACTTGTGTTTTGTTTCTAGTAGTTCAGCACAGATTTGTTTAGCCGTATTAATTAATTTCATTCGGAAACGCAACTCCTCAGTTCGTCGTCGTCTTCTCATCTTGCAATCGGTACGTTCTGTTTATTTTTCTGCTGAGTTTATTTTTATCACCCCTTTACCCCTCTTGCGTTTACGCATTCATCGCCGTACGCTCTTTTCCAGGAATGTACACAATACCATTGTTGAGATACGATTCACATAAGTGGAAATCCTCTTTATCCGGATTATTATTTTTTTTCTTCTATTTTTAGTTGTTTATTTTTAAGTCTTCACATTCTTGCAGATAGTCATGTCTGGACTGCAATGTGAAAACTTCTTTAACTTTAGAACTTTATGTTTTTTATTTAATTTGAATGTATGTTTGTTTGTATTTATGTTTACCCTGTTATAGTATTATCACACCAATTCCAGTACCTATAACCTCTCCTTTACTTATTGTTTACACGTGTTCTTTTAGCCCCAATTCGGATTAAATAGTTTACGGAACTGCACATTCTGTACCGAATAGTTGCATACGGCTATATTTTATAATATCGTAGTGCTATAAACACCATGTATCCATTGTGTGATCCCTTATTCAGCCCGATTGTAGATTGTAGATTGTAGGTTGTAGTAGAAGGCAGAGTTAGTATACTCAGTTCTGCTGTATTGATTTATCGTCTGCATCCCTCGGCTTCGCCCGGAATCAGATGGGGTTGATTCCCGTGGTCTGTGTCAAACTCGTTCATGCTCTCCCTCGCAGACGACTCTACAGTCACGAAGATTATAGTATGGTCCTGGTCCCTGCCAACGCGTTAAACGTTGATACTCGTGGAAATTTGTTTCTTTTAAGGATACGATAATAAAATCCACCCTGTATGAATTTGGAATATTTTTATTTCAACTGGTTATTTTATTTTAGTGTAATGCATATATAGGTTACTTTATCGCTATTTTCTGTAGTGTATGCTTTTAAATAATAGTTTAGTAATTTAGGATAACAGTCTAAATAGAATTGATAGTTAAAAATTAATTTTTCAGTCTTACTGTAAAGACGTTTAGAGAATTCGTGCTTATTTAATACATCGTATTTATACAAAGTTTAACTATAAGTAGATCTACAAATTCAACAAAATTATTGACATTTATATAGCTAAATATTTTCCCACGGTTACTTAATATTTCTTAAACTAAACCACAACATTATATTTTTGGCCTTTCACTCAGAAATAACATAAAATAGAATCTTTATTTCTTTGCAGACACGTGCACTGCTAATAAATAAATACCACTCTATAACGACCTCAATGAAACATTTATTTGTGACCCCAAATGAGACGAATACTCGAAGAGACAGACCAGACACGTGTGGGTTACATCACTGCAATGTTTGTCATTACACAAATCTCTTTCCAATCATAATTTTCCTATTTCCTTCATTTTTAGCTCTTCCTATAGCTATTTTTCTCCTCTTCATTTTTTTGTAATTTATTTTTTAGAAAATTTTTGTGGTAAACTGGCAATTACAGTTACTTGTTTTATGTGTTCAATATATATAAATAATGATACAGTAAAATAGTTCCTAAAGATCTGAATGCTTGAAACACAGTTGATATTAAATATTTACGCTTCTAGAGTCTGAGAAAACGTTGACATCTTGATTATTTTACAGTAAACAAGACTTCATCAATTATCATCATTCGTTTGATTCAGAAACAAGCATTCGTTTTGCTAACAATAAATATGTACTATGCCTTTTTTTATAATTTTGAAGGAAAAACTGTATACAATTTGTGAATTAGTCCAAGTTTTATTTGATTGATTCTCAAACGCTCAAGAATATATTTACCAAAAATGGTGGCCAGAGCTCGAAAATTATCGTCGATCGGTTATTTGAACATATAGGCTGAAATATGAATCTAATATCAAATTTTCAGCCATTTACGTAAAAAAGGTAGTTCTATGACATTTAGGTTTTCAAATACATATTTTTTGCCCAAATGCAGGATTCACAATATTGCAATACATTTTACTTTGGTTCCTTCGTTTATTGTACAGTACTTTCATCTAGGAACATTTCTAAAAGGGTTAATCTTGTACTAATCAATTTGTTGATCTTGGCCCAAATGGGTAGGACTAATATTTTTTGCTAATTCACTAAGGTCGCACTGTAATTATGATAGCAACAACAGTTACAATCTACATATAACGCAATATCAATTCACTATATCACGTTAAAACTCTTGAATCCTTCTAAAAAGTTGTATTCAAATTTGTATTATTTTTGGGTTGAAAGCATGTCACGCTGTTAATTTGCTAGTAGCTTAACGATTATTAAAAATATAATAATTTCAAGTGTTGGGTGTATAAACTAACACATGTTTTTATACAAATAAATAAAAAATATTCCTTCGAAATATGTTTCGAGCCAGAACATAAAAGTTTAACGTTTTGCTTTTTCAAGACAAATTTTAACGATGGAGGATTAGCAGAATAAACCTAATTTTTTTGTTAAGCCAATGAAAATTTTTGCTAAGAAACTAACCTTTAATGCTTCGTAGCAAGTTTTATTTGTATTTCAAAATATTTACGGTAAATTGGTCAAAAATGAAAAATAAACTATTATTATGGAGATTAAGCATGGGCAAAAAGTCAACTTTCGATTCTTTGAACAGTTCGTCTGAGACTTTCCCTGGACTGATATAGATGCAGTTTGTACGAATTGAAAGCTTAACTTTTCTATATTAGCAAGTTTTATTTACTCTAACATCATCTTATTGTCTTTAATTGCAAAAATCTACGTTTCCAAACCTTTGCAATGAATTTATTTTACAGGTTTTCAATCAGCTGATTGTATACACACGAGGTATTTTGTCTAAAAACAGTAGAAGAGCAAACGCTCTCAAGAATAATTTGGTGTATTATGGCCAGTACCTAAAAACGTATACAATTATAATGTATTATCCTCTGAATAGACAGCAAAACAATATAGTTTAATACAATTAAAACTATACAGTTTCATAGGTGGTAGATAAAAAAGAAATAAGTTTGATTGTAGAGAGTTATTTATTTTGAAGGAAAACCCAATTAAAACATTACACTGTTACAAAAATAAGATCTTTCGCACCACCTGCCCTTAAAAAATAACAACAAAAAACTCGCCACGAATTGAGCTGTATCATTCGAGTATATCGACGGGAAACGAGTCGTTTGTGGTTGATTGCGCATAGCAGTGTTAGTCATTTATATTAAAAAGTCAATAATCTTCTGTGTATCACGTTACCCTAAACGGTCCTTCTGTAGGCTACAATACACAACATATAAATGAAAAGTCCTATCGACGACATAAGAGTCTTAAGATTTAAAATATCACACTATTCAAAATTTCAAACATATGTGCATGGCTCGTTTTTTAGTTGTATTTTTATAACCATAATTGATAATAGTCATAAACTATCTCTTTCACTTATAATAAAAGCGTAAAACAAACAAGAGCCAGTATTAGATTTACAAAATGGATGAATTTAGGACACGATAGCTTACGTCAGAGCTACAAATACCTGTGCAGTCTGAAGGGAAATGGAATATTCCTAGTTGCGTAACCCTGAAGAATTGGACAATTCCAGTAAACTCTCTAATAGGTTAAAATATATATCAGTACAAACATTTCATTGAATTCTAACCCAAAATTGTTTTTTTTTTCCTTGGAATACGAATTACTCGTATGTTTGTATTGATGAACAACTCTCAAGAAAATGATAACTAAAATTATCGAAATTTTAAGGTATCTTTTAGTGTTAATGATTAAAACATTTCACTTCAAATATAGTAATCATAATTATTTCGGAATATTTCTATGATACGAATAAGAAAGATATGGTTTTAAGGGTGTATGTTTATGGTGAAACATACCATCTACTTACTCTATGAAAAACCAGTAGTGATAATACATTCGAAAATCATTTGCCTGTCTAATGCCTTTTTTTTTTTTTTTTTTTTTTTTTTTACAAATTTTATTAACCGATCAGCATATTACAAAATTGCTATACAGGCTAAAGTTTAACAATAATATAAAAGTAACATATTTACAATAACTTAGGTTGAGGTCAGCTAATGGTTAGCCCCTCTGGCACAGTGTCCATAGTCATGTTAGTCTGTTAGATATATTTCTGGTCGAAAATCACTGAAAAAGGAAGCTGAGAAAGGCTACATTGTCTTAAGGTATCAAAACATCTTGAGGAAGTCTGGGCCGAAGTCTAAGTCTTGTGATATTTGATGGCTGACCTGAGTTAAAGAATTGAATTCCGCTTGTCAATTGAATTTTATTGAAGAATTTTAATGTAGTTTTCTTGATGTAATCGTCAATTGAAGAAATGCCAAGCTCAAAATGTATTTGGTTGTTTCTAACGTACCACGGGCACCTAAGGATTATTCGTAACACTTTGTTCTGAAAAGTTTGTATCCTGCGAACTGCACTAGATGATGCGGTGCCCCACACAGGGCATGCATATAACATCAGGGGTCGTAGTATGCTTTTGTAGAGAAGAAGTCCATTTTTTGTGGATAGAGATGATTTCTTGTTTAGAATAGGAAATAATTTCGATAATCTTCCATAAGCCAAATTTAATTTTTTATTGATGTGAAGTTTCCAATTTAGTTTTCTGTCGAGGTAAACTCCTAAATATTTTATAGCTTGGTCTGGAGGGTTCCATGGGATTTGTTCGCCTAGAATTTCAAAATTTTGAGGATCAACTGGTCGCCGAAGGGTAAAAATTTTTGCTTCACTCTTGGACGGATTTATGGCTATTTTCCATTTAATGAACCAGTCCATTAAAGTGTCTAAATGTTCTTGAACATTTTGGGCTGCAACTTCAACATCGTGGTGGGTGGAGTAAAGAAGCGTGTCATCAGCAAAGACAGCAGTGTTAACATAATTTGATAAGGGCAAATCGGAGGTGTATAAGTTAAATAAGAGAGGTGATAGAATTGCGCCTTGCGGGACTCCGGCGTTTATGGGCCTGGTCGAAGATAAAACCCCACCAATTCTAACTGAAAATGTTCGGTCCTGAAGGAAGCTCATTACAATGTTTTGCAAATAACGAGGTACTCCAAAATCTCTTAATTTATATATCAACCCATCGTGCCAAACACGATCAAAGGCTTGGCCAACATCTAAAAACACTGCAGCTGTATGAGAATGCCTTTCAAATCCATTAATTATATCTTCAGAAACTCGCAACAGTTGATGTGTGGTAGAATGGTGAGACCGAAAACCAAATTGATGTGGAGGAATGAGGGCGGTACTGTTTACATATGAATCAAGGCGTTTTTTGATGATTTTTTCAAATAATTTGGACAGAGTCGGTAGAAGGCTAATGGGGCGATAACTATTTACTTGAGATAAAGGCTTTCCAGGTTTATGAATGACTGTTATTATTGATTTTTTCCAAGTTACGGAGAAGTAAGAAATATTGAGACATGCATTGAAGAGAGACGCCAGGAAAGCAAGCCCTTTCTTGGGTAAGTTGTGTAGTATTAAGTTCGGAATTCCATCATGACCAGGAGTCTTTTTAATTTTCAAAGTTTTAATGTGATGCAAAACTTCAGAGGGAGAAGTAAACTTAACTGGTCTTTCGACGGTGAGCAATGGTGAAGAAACAACTGAAGTGACATGCGATGTGAATTGAAGATCTTGAATGTCCTCGTTGGGTTGAAATGTTGATTGGTAATAATCAGCTAAAACATTCGCTTTTTCTATTTTGCTTTCATACACTTGGCCATTATTTATCAAACTGGGAATGGAGGATTTTTCCTTCAAAATGCGTTTTGTTGCAAGCCATAAAGAGTTGTTATCAGTTGCGGACAGATTAGAAACATAGTCATTGTATGATTTGTGTCTAAATTGATCTAATTCCCACTTGACTCGCCGAACTAGTTGGTTATATCGCCTGCGAAAATTTGGAGTTCTGTGCCGTTGCCATAATCGTCTGTGCTTGTTCTTCAGATGTATGAGTGAAAGAATGTGTTGCGGCGTTCTAGGAAGGGATGCAAGAGGTTTGAAAGGGTGGATAGTTGATTGATCTATGGAGAAACGAATAGAGTGAACAAACTTGTCGATGGCCTCGTCAACCTTAAGGTGGTTGGTCAAATGTTGAGGAATGGTGAAGTTTTCATTAAATTTGTCTTTAAACTTGTCCCAATCGATGACTCCTTTAATAAGTTTTTCCTGTAGAGGTTCAATTTCGGGAGGACCGTTAAATGAAAGAACAACCGGTAAGTGATCAGAATCGAGGTCGACTATCGATGTCATGTGCAGTGGATGAGAGACGTTTTTAAATAAGCCAATATCTAAAATATCTGGTCTCACATTAGGGTTGTAAGAATAATGTGTAGGCTCATTGGGTGCTATGACTGACACATTGTACTCAGTAGTAGCTAAAAGAAGTCTTCTTCCATTAGGATTACTTTTTTGGCAACCCCAAGCTTCATGTTTACAATTCAGGTCACCTAATAAAATTGTGGGAGTATTGTCAAGAAATAAATTCTCTATGTAGGTTTTTGAGAATTTGTAACGTGGAGCATGGTAGGCAGCATATATTACTAATTCTTCGTTGTTTGTTTTTACCTTCACTGCGACCACTTCCAAGTTATTCATATTAGGTAAATAAAGAGAATGATGGGATATATTTCTTTTAATAATAATAGCCACACCACCAGAGGCTCTTGGGGCATCCCTGTCAGATCTGTACACAAGATATCCAGGAATTGTAAATTTTTCAGATGAAATCAGATGGGTTTCAGTAATACAGGCAATGTCAATTCTGTTTTGAGCTAGGAAAACAATAAATGACGATCGTTTTTCTTTTAAACCATTAGCGTTCCAGTTAAGTATGTTGAAATTATGAACGGGTTGCAAGTTAAAATCCATTACTTAAAACTGAAGAGATTAGCTGAGAAATGAATGATTTAATTTGAGGAATGTATGGCTTAATAAGCGATAATAACGAATTTAATATGGGATGAAGAGGACTGTTTTCAGGTGACGCATTGTTGAAATCCTTATTTTGTGAATCATGATGTTTAGGTTTATACCCTTTAGTAGCAGTAGCGTAGCTGGTACCAGGTGAAGGGTTACTTTCTTGGTTGAATTTTGAGGCAGGCTCTTCAGCAGGTGAAGTTATTAAAGTTGGAAAGTCACTTGTGTTGACATTTAACTGTGTGCTCTTTTGAGAATTATTTGTTTGGCCTTGAGTCTGTTTATGGTTAATCTTTGATTTTATATTTAAATAGTATGGGCATCCTCGATAGTTAGCAGTGTGGGAGTCACTACAGTTGACACACTGCACCGGTTCCTCTTTCTTTTTGGGACAATCCGAAAACAGATGATTGCCTGTACATTTAACACATCGTGGGTCAAGTTTGCAATAATTTTTGGTATGCCCAAAACGTTGACAACGAGTACATTGAGGGATGGACTTTGATTTACGTTTCATTTCAATTTGTATTTTTGAATGAAAGAGAAATTCAAGACCGAATATTTCATTTCCTGAGTCAGAATCTTCAAGTTCAATGGCGCAAAGGGGCATGGGAAATTTATTTTTGTTGTACAACCTGGTGACCTTGAGGATTGGATAATTTAGTGATAAAAGCTCTGTGGAAATTTCTTGGTCTGTAAGAGAAATTGGAACGTTTCTCATAATGACTGACAGACGCTTGTTGTCTGGGGGACAGAAAGAATGGTACTGGACTTTTAAGTTGTCGAAATGTGCTGTTAATGCACGGTAGTCATCAGAGGAAGAAACATTAATTTTTATGTTGCTGCCCTTATTCACGGTGTAGTAGTCGTCCTTGAGGAGTTTGTTAAGGTCCGCTATTAGAGCTTGGTAATTGTTGGAGTCATGGAGAAAAATGGGTGGAATTCGTTGGTGTTTACTAGAAGCTGGGGACTCGTCTTCATCAATAGAATTAGAAATGGCTGCAAATCTATTTTGTATAACAGTTTTATAAGGTTGGTTGGAAGGTTGGACGTGGGATGAGCGAGATTTGGATTTCCTATTATTCTTTATAAGCTGGAATGTGTTTTGCGAATCGTCCGTATTTGTATTACATAGTTCCATGTCATTCTCATTTTCAATTTGAGTTGAGTCAGAGTCAGTGAGAAAACGTTTAGGGGGCGGTGGGGTTGAATTTGAGTCTTCTAGTACGGCATGCTTACCATTGTTGACAGTTGATAGCACGTGGCTCGCCAAAGCCGCGTAGTTGTGATCTGACGTTAAGGTTAGGATTGGTGGTTTTAAAACTGAGTTCGTGCCGTTCATTTAGAACGTAAACTAAGTTGCTGTTGTTGAAGAAAACAATAAAAGAACACAAAATTAAGAAAATTAACACTTAAACACGTAGAAAAACTAATTAAAACTATTTAAAACTGAAAATATATTGAGAGCAAAAACAATAACAAACTTTGCTGTTTACTCGCAACAGCTGATGTTGTCTAATGCTAGAATCTGTTATACAAATGTTGACATAAGTTAGTTCCGTCAGGAAGATATAGGAAGCGCTACCGTGGTGTGTGTAGCTCCCAGTTCACACAGATTTCACGCGGAGCAGGGCAGGTCATGACGTCATAGTTGAGCTTCGAACTGCTGCAAGTTATTGGTCTTTGATCTGGTTTCGATAGTATTTGTTGTGTCGATTCTCTATATGATTCAGTTAGTGGAAAAACAGAAACTTCTGTTCAACCTTATTATTAGTACGGAGGTAGAGTACGGTACTTAAAAACACCATCCCGATGAAAATCGGTTTAGTTTAAAGTTGACGAGGAAAAGTAACAAGACCATATTTATTACTCCATAATACAAAAGGATGTAAACTAGACCTTGCCATATTAATGCCTAATTTATTTAGCCTTTAGATAGATAGATCAATATTTTAAATGGACTGAATTACTAATAGGAAGTCTTCCTTCGCAGAGGGACCATTTAAAGCTAATTTAGCAAATACGGGCAAAAACGTCCTTCATTTGACTTGGCTACAATATTTCCCTCAAAAACGATAACTAGGCCTAGGCCATGTTAACTGTTCATTAGTTGGCCTTGGTTTAAGCCACAAAACATCAACTGATGTTATACTTAAGACATATATTACCCTTTATTTATTCATACCTAATAGATCTTGGCCAGTTTTGCATCTTTTAATAATTATTTGTATGATTTTGTGTTACAACTTCTCTATAGGAAAGGGAATAATTAAAAAATTATACTCTAGTATGTGCGATGGACTATGAAGGGCGAAAGTGATAATCTCATACCGATATCGATATAAATATTCATATCTATATAACTAGATACAATATCGACTTAATGAGTCTATCGCTAAACTATGACGTCATGACCTGCCCTGCTTTGTGTAAAATTTCGCTCACCGTAGTTCCTATGTTGGGCGCGTTGGATAGAGCAGACCTTGGCAGGGTGAGAAAATAATAGGAACTCCTTCTTAGTTCAACTTAAGCCGAGGCCATGGAGTAATTTAAGATTCATCTTACTTCAAAAAGACTACACAAAAATGTATATATTCATTAGGTTTGCAGCAGGACGACTTTTCTGCGTGCGAAAAGCTTTCTGATTTGAAAGAATTAGAAGAGATATATTTGCGATAGTCAGACGAGATTTAGTCTGGGGAGATTTCCTGGGATTGTGCTGCTTTTTGTTAACAGCACATTTTTGTGGAATTCTATTAAAAGTGGTTCTTTTCTACTTGTTTACTATACCGAAAAAAATAAGATACATTTTGGATAGAAAAAAGAGAGCCGTAAAAGAAACGAGCTCAAATATAATATAAATAAAAAAATTATATGGCGTACATGCATGCGAAGTTAAAGCCTTAGTTAAGTATCTGACCACTTTAGCAGTATCATTATTGTATTGGTGGGCGATTATAATTGATTGTGATTTTGTTCTCAATGTTCTGGCCAGATTTCTGAATAATCCACTTCGTATAGTTACCATTTCCATTGATTCCAAAAAATTTTAACTAAATAAAAATAATTTCAAAACCTACAGTATTTATAAAAGCCTTAAAGAATTTTTGAAAATGTTCATACAGAAATTTTCATTTCATTAATCATATGCAGTGGACTTTATTTTCAACCATGGCAACGAGTGTGATTAAAACCTTAATATATTAAACGAAGGATTGTTTGAGCTTCAAATTTTGATTTCGTTTTAAAGCTTTAATTTTTTGTCTTTTTTGACATAGCAATTTTTACTTCGAGGTAATTTTTATTTGTTTACCGTTATACAGGGTGTTCGGAAAAAACGTTTCAGGAATTCAGGAGGTTATTGCCCACATAAAAATAAGCAAAAAAGTCCCCGTAAACATATGTCCTAAAATGCTTCGTTAACCCGCTAGCCGCCATTTTGTTTTTTACACTAAATAATTTTTATTTCCGCGATGGATCATTGTATCAAGTTAATATTTGGCATGAACCTTCATCATAGCAATGCCCGTTTACAAGAAAAAAGTTATTTTTTTCCAATGCGTATTTTCAAAATGGCGGCCATTTTAAAATTTTAAACCAAAATATCTCAAAACGGGTAAATTTTATAAAAATTTTACTAGATACAAAAAAGTTGACAAATTTAATTATCTAACCAATGGTACCAAGTTTGTAAGGATCTGATAACAAATAACGGAGTTATTGAGATTTTTCAATTAAAATTACCTTAATTTGCATTAATTACAATGCAAAATCAATGTTTTTATGAAGAAAAATCTCAATAACTCCGTTATTTGTTGTCAGATCCTTACAAACTTGGTACCATTGATTAGATAATTAAATTTTTCAACTTTTTTGTGTCTAATAAAATTTTCATAAAATTTACCGGTTTTCAGATATTTTAGTTTAAAAATTTAAAATGGCCGCCATTTTGAAAATACACTTAGGAAAAAAATTACTTTTTTCTTGAAAATGGGTATTGCTATGATGAAGGTGCATGCCAAATATTAATTTAATACAATAATTCATTACGGAAATACAAATTATTTAGTGTAAAAAACAAAATGGCGGCTAGCGGGTTAACGAAGCATTTTAGGACATATGTTTACTGGAACTTTTTTGCTTATTTTGATGTGGGCAATAACCTCCTGAATTCCTGAAACGTTTTTTCCGAACACCCTGTATATTTTATTTCCAGTCTGGTAATATTCCTTCCACGTGATCAAAAACGATTTCATTTTCATATAAATCGATAATGTTGGATGAACACGTGACCATTTTTGGACCGGGAATATAACAAGAGTTTATTTTGGTTACACTATAACCTTTCACTACCACTACCACCCACTGTAGCTGACTTTGACGCAGATTTCGCCCACGGATCGGTGGTTTTGATCTGTAGAGCCCTGCCCCGGGCCCGCCCTGCCGCCTACCTCCCCCAAAACCCCTCCGATCAGCCCCCCCCCCCTCCAACACACCCCCACAGCTACCCCCCGGCCATCTACGGACCTCTTACCATCCGCCCGGGCTTACAGGGATTGTCAAGATCCACACCTCGCCCGGTCAAACCCCTGTCAATGTCTCTCGTACAACCCACTTTTTAAAACGTCAACACTGTTAACCCTCTGGGTGTCCCTTGGAAAACCCTCAACTATCATGTAGCTCTCGGTCCTTTTGCAGAGTTATGGAAAACATGTATAACACGAAAATAAAAATACCATAGTAAGTATAAAACTTTCTAAAACTTGGTAAAATTTTCTATAATTAATTTCAAATGTACATGTTCATGTTTACCTTACGTTTAAACTGTCTGGGTTCAAAGTTAGAAATCTTAAAATTTGTTTTGATATTTAATGTTGTGAGGTAAACCTATTGTAAAAAAGCGAGATACACACTCTGTCCAAAAAAATTTTATATGCCTACGATTTCGTAGGATTTATATCTAAGGTCCCCTAGATAAATATCCTAAGTACCATAAGCAAAATAAGTACTCTAAAAATAAAAATTGATTAGGAAAACTGATTATTTTGCTAGGGATACAACATTTTTTCCCAATTTGCTGAATGTTACTAAAATAATTAAGCTTATTTAAACATAAAATGAGTTAAATTACATAACTTTTCAAATCAAACAAAACTATCTAGAAATAATAAAGTTGTACTGTAATTTAAATATAATCACAACAATAACAAAAGGCAAAAATTATGTTTAAGATTAAAAAATCGTAGTTAGTTTAAGCTAAAAGGCTTTTTTATGTTCGTACAAAATGTTTCGTACACTTTTTGTTTTGTTTCAAAACTTGACTATCATATATCTATTGGATATCATATTAAACGTAAAATAATTCACGAGCCCAGTTATAAAAAATTACTTTTAACAATAGAGCCCAATCCATAACTTAGAAATTTTCCCTAAATAAACTTAACTAATCTTGCTCATTGTATGTGTTTAACTATGGTTTGATTGAGTTATGAATAAACAGGTGTTTTAAATACACCTGAGAAAATAATTTGGGATTTCACTGAATATCTATCAGGACGCTGACACTTTTATCTCTTCTTGATAAGAGTTCATGGAAAGTCTTGTAGTAATGTTCGCCGAAAACCAGTTTTAAACTCTCCATTGAACACTACAACGATCACAGTAATCACAGGGATCTACTTAAAAACTTCCATATATGAATACTATAAACGATGTGCAGTAATAAATTTGGGGACTATAATACTGAATGATGAAATACTCGAATGTTACTCAACCAAACAGTAATACTAAGTATAAATATAGCAGATTACCAACATGTAAAGTTATTCATATATATTATAAATTAAACTGTTTTGTTGGCTTCACAGCTAATTCTAAAGCCCATTGCGTCTGCTAATCGACTGCGCATTTCGCTTTGGGACGAAACTCCTAATCAGCTGGTCCATTATTGATTGTTGTTGTTGTTGTTTTTTAAGTGCAGCTTTCACGTTCGTGCTCGAATACAGTTAAAATATTCATACGCGTTCTTTTCATACGTTGTTCGGAATAAGTACTTTTATTATTTTGATTCCTGCGCTTTATTTGTGATAGTCATAAATAGTTTCCAAACCAGTGGTCTGCGTTTCGGAGATAAGTGAACAGGTAATTAAATAATTTACAGTGTTTTAATTATGAATGTGATACGTACTATACATTTAACCAAGTGTATAATACCTTACACGATGTAGGCCTACTTCAATCAAAACCCGTGTTTTACCAGTAGTATTATGTAACATTATCAATGTAAATTACTTGCTATGGCTTTTAAACTAGACTACAATCACATATCTAAAGTTGCGTAGGCCTAAGTGCCTAGTCCACAATACAGTTTTGATGAACTGAGTGAGAGCTCTGTCTGTAGCCCAGGACAAAAGCAAGGAGAATAAAGTCACGTTCCCTAAAGATTTTGGATATTGACCTATATGATTAGTGTATGTACATATTTATGTTACATTTAAATACTATTTTGACTTAATATATCCAGCAGCATTGGTTAAAGATACATAATTCAAGTATCAGTATCATTTAAGCATAATGGTTAAATTATGTAAGTATGTTTCATAGAACTCAAGCCCAAGCGTGGAAAGTTTTAGATAGACTACCACCAAAACTTTTGAAATATTTCAGTACCTCAATTAAAACCTGCAATAGGCCACTAATTGATGACAATATAAATACTTTCATTAGAATTAATTATAATGTTTTCAGACTTTTTTAATGCTACGGTTTTTATGTATCCTTTGGTTTTTTTTAAGGTCTTTTCCAGTAATTGGTTGATGGTAATTTATTATGAAAATCAATGAGAATTTGCATTTATGCCAATTGTTCCCAACTACGCCAAATATACCGTACACTGTCCACATTGTGGGCAGGACGAAGATAGAAAGTGGAAGCATTCATATCTCTAGTTAGTTATCCAGATCAGATAGGGATTTATCTGCAATCCATTGTTATATGAAGCTTTCATAGATTAGATTAGACCCACCGTGATGCTACAAGTTAGGCTACAAGTAATCTCGATTAAAATTAAACACTTTTGTTCTCATTGTTTGGCTAATTCAAAAGTTATTTTTGTGTGTGTACGTCATTTTTCCATTGTCCTTACACTACGCGAATAGACAGTATCAAATAAATTTTCGTTTGTTAAATGCCTAGTCTCAAGAAGAATGGTGATACAATAGAAGATAATGAATTGTAATTTAAGTTTGGGGATAACATACATAATAGGATATTTTAATAATGAAATGTTTACCATCAACATTTGTCATTTATTTTATAACGGATTTCCTCTAAAACCCAACACAATTTTTTTTAATGTTGGTGTAAATTTAAGTATAGTATTGATATAAGTTATAGGCCTAACAATTTTAACGGTACTATTAAAAGACCTCAGAAATCAAACAAATTAGTACGTAGTTTTAATTTATATCTTAGGCCTTGGTCAAACTGGTTACAGAGAAAATCCTAAAAATTTTTCACATATTTTTTAATAAAATCAAAAACCCTTTATTTCATTTATTCATTACATAACTTACTCAAAATTGGTTTGTATCTTCACTACGTAGATACAACTTACATATTTGCTTACAACCCCCTTACAGTAGCTAACCTACTCAACCCCATGGTGTTTTATCGAAAAAACCCGATCTTGATACAATTTTCTATACACTTTTACTAGGAATAATTAACCTATATCTATACTTATTTAATACGCTAAGGGTTTTTTTGTCTTGAGAACTCCTCCTACAATTTTCAACCAATTTTCAAGTTTTTGGTGTCGTTGAATAGGGCTTGGTCTGTAGTTGTTTCCGCCAAAAACTGATGATTATCGGACAGAAAATAAAGGCGCCATACAACATTAAAATCTGAAAATTTCCCATTTAAATAGCATTGGGATTGAATAAAGCATTTGAAACATCTGTTAGTAATCAGCTGTAAAAACGTGTAGTTTTTGGTGATTACAGATATTCACAATATTGGATTGGTCGGATGTCATTGATTTAGAGCTAAAAGTAACATCTATATTAAAATAAATTGCTCGATTTCGAGCACTATATATACTAGTTTGCTTATAAAACCTCTAATGCAGCAAACCTACTTGACCAACCTCATATTTGTTTAAAATTAAGAAATCCCACGTTTTATTGTAAACTCCCTCAGTACGCAGGTCTGGTGCTACGGGGGTATTTGAGGACCGGTCCTCGCTGGGACCTTGCTCTGGTGGGCGAGCTGCGGCCCTAGCGGCGCTGCGCCCGGGCGACCGCAATTCCGCACCGATCTCGTGTATTGATCCCCCCGTGCCAGGGCGGCAGCTGATTTGATAAGTGTCGTGACCGACAACATTACTTTGCCTGTCTTCGACGTCCTGAACCCATCCTTGCCGGTAATCGGCGGCTGATAAGTGGTAGTGTGACTCCGCACCGCTCCGCATCTGAGTCGTGCTTTCTTCCCCCCAAGAATATTTTTATGACACTTTTGAATAATAAAAAAAATAAATAAAGATAGGTGCCGAGAATTATTTTATTTTAAGGGTGCGCTATACCTCGGCCTCAAAATCGTCGAGCGAGACTGTTAACTGCCGCTATACGCGGAATCTCACATTTTGAAAAATATATGACGGGTGATTTTAAATTTTGTTACTTTATTGCTTTTTTTGTTTCAGTGTGAAATCGATCGGTGGTCTAATAATGATGTTTTTGAAATTGCAGACCATCTCCCTTCTTGCATCGTTATCTATAAACTTTTTACCAATCTTATTGCAGATTCTTGTTCTTAAGATTATATTGTACCCACGTATTATCTTATTTTTTTCTAAAATAATTTTTTAATACGTTAGAATGTTATACAAAAACGCTTATTTCAACATTATTAGCAAGCATCCTGCTTAGTAATTTAAATTAATATCAAAATTTTAAGACGATAGCTGGGTACAAAGTTATATTACGAAAAGAATGACACAAAAATATTTTAAATCGGTTTACAACTCGGGCGACAAACACGGAGATTCTAAACCCTTGCATCTGCGCGCGGCAGATGGGTAGAGTGTACCCTTAACTTAACAATTCTTTTGCAGTAATCTCAGCCACATACGGTTATCCTGGAAAGCCAAATTCAAAAAGGCTCGTTTCTTTTCCAGGAGAGTTCGTTTGTGTTCTCAATAGTTTTTAGTATCATGTTTTTAATACACCTAAGTGTGCTTCACTTCAGTTCTTCAGTTATCAGTTGATGTCGCTACATCTAATGTTGAACATTCTTTTTTCCATTTTAAAAGTATTGTAAAAAAGAAATCATTGTTTTGATGTTTTATTTATCCAAACAACCAGAATCATCAGTATAAATTATGATTAAAACTGGTAACATTATTTTTATTTAGTATCATTAAGTACCGTAATTCACTATTGTAACTGGCTTCGTTACAAAAGTGCATGTTTATTTAACGCCATAACACGTATAATATAATTTGTATAATTTAAATCCGATATTACAGCAAAATAAGATTTTTTCAAAAATCGAGCCTTGTTTACATACAGTATATGTATAAAAAAAATTATTTGGAAAGTTTTATAAAACGATTAGGGTTGCTTTTGAAATCAGAGTGCACACATACATATGGTGATATGGTTATACTTTGCTCCTTATAGTATCAGGATTCTAGAGGAGGATAGGCATTCAGTAAGCACTTGTACTAGACTGCCTACCCAAGTTAAAATGTGTTAACAAATTTAGCAGCGTCAAAGATATCTTCTAAGGGAGCTTAACTGTTTGTACCTTTTGGACGATGAGCGCTTTCCACATCACCATCCTGTGACAATTTAATTAAATTAACTAATAGACATCGCCAGAGCAGCATCTTTGTTAGGTTTGAGATAAAAATCGTAATAAAAAGACGTTTTCCTCGCGCTTCACACATATTCTAGGCGAGGATTTCCACACTATTAATTTTGGCTGCGCGAAATTTTTTTATCAAAATTCATAAGTTACCGTCGGTATATTAATTGGGTTAACATGGGAGGGCGATAAGCTCTATTGATAAGAAGTATATGTAATCTGTAATAGGTTGGCAATTTTAAGCTTGCTTGTCCTAAGGCGTTGCAAGAGTTTTTTTATAATCTATTGTTCATATTAGCGAATTTCCCTATAAGGAATACGCTATTACGGTAGTAGCCATGGTAAGACCTAAGCCCGGGACCATGATACTTTTTCATTTTGAGGTCCCCAGAAGCCAAAAACACCGTTCGTTCATTTTCATATATATGTATATCTATCTATCTATCTATCTATCTATCTATGTGTCCGTGGTACTGATAACTTTTGAAGGGGACCTCCGATTTTGTTGAAATTTGGTATGAAGGTGTAAGACCAGGTCTATTTTCATGAGTTCGCGAACCAGCATTGTCGGGTTATGGGAACGGGGTTTTATGGGGTTTCAAAGGGGTCAAAAATGGGTTTTTGGCATTTTTGGACCTTAATTTTTATAATTCATCAATTATAACTGAAAACAATTAAAAGAGCTTAAAAAACAAACAATTTGGTATTTTGAATTTTTATCTTAGCATAACTGGTTACGGGGAAAATCCACAAATGTGTTTTCCATGTTATTCTTATGGGAAATCAAGAAAATCCTATATCTTGCTTATTTATTGGCATAACTTAATCAAATTTGGTATATGCATTATCTAGATAAGGTTTAACTTTTACTTGATTAAAAAACCCATATGGCGGCAAACCTACATACTCACCCCCATGGTGTTTATGGGGAAAATAAAAATTGCCAGAGCTTGATACAATTTTGTGTTTACATTTACCAATTATTGATTAACTAAGACTAACAACACCCAATGGCAGCAAACCTACATACTCGATCTTATGGTGTTTTTATGGGGAAAGTAAATAATCTGAAATTCCATTGGAAATTCGCTGAGTACGCAGGTCTGCTGCGACGGGGGTATTTTATTTACGACCGTTCATTACAAGTATCATAAGGTACATCATTAAACGAAATTCGTTGCATAATGTACCTAAAAGATATATGTGTCACAATAAAAATACGGACAGTTCTGCGCTATTGAGAGAGACTTGTAACGTACAAACGGGTTCTTGGAGTTACAATTATAAGCAACGAAGGGATTGAAAGTGTCAGAGTCAACATCATCGTGTCGCAGGTTTTACTGTGTCAACGCTCAAAGTTGTAAACAGGAAGTGAATTTTGACTCAGCTACGTCCCACTTGTTAACAAAAGCGACATGTTCTTGCAGGAAATACGTATAGATTTATTGAAACCAATCGTTATCAAACTAGTGTAGTGTTTTTTTTTTAACTCTTTTTAGTATTAAGATTTATTTTAAACTCACAGGTCATTTTATTATAGACTTTGGTTCCTTTTAATTTATTAAGGATATTTAGGTACCAAATGTAAAAACACCCTTATGATTTTAAAAGCACTTTAATTTTATAGTAAATCATTTGCAGTGGAGAATTAAAAACAGGAATATTTTGATAAATAATTTACTAAATGAATTTTAAATGCTTAATTTTGTTTGACCTGTGGAAAATTTTAATATATTCATACAGTTCTGTATACTTCCTTACTCAACACTTCAATTCTGTCAAGGTGTAACTTTATACACATTATAAAATTAAAACATTCAATTTGGATTCTAAACACTTAGCATTTAATAGCTTCTATGTTCGATAGAGTAAGACATCTTTTTTTATCATGACAGATTTTTTTTTTTTTTTAATCAGAATATTTATTTGGCATCATATTTGGTTACATACGATGGAATTAAAGCTGGCAAAGGTGAGATCAATACTCCAAAAATATTCAACGAAACCAAACTCTTAAACCCGGTTAGCCAAACTGCTATTTTTTACATATATAAACAAGAAGTTTCATTATCACTGCATATGGGTGCCGCTTAAATATTCGTCATTTTGGAATTTTGTACTTCTTGTGTAGGCTATGTACTACACAAGATTAACACAAGATATCTCGATTAACACTTGGCAGTTCTCTTACTAGAAATAAACATCTAATAGAAGATTTTACTAGTGAATTTCACTAGTGATTGACACAAGTGAATTTCTAGTAATATTTTTACAGCATATTTTCTCTCATTGGCACCCGTTAAAAAGTCACTCTACATAGATAGCATCTTTGATGTTGTCGGCCTATAAAATATTCATAAGCGGATCCACGCCGGACGTGGAAGGTTTATTCTCTGCGTGTTCAGGTAATATTACGGGTTTATCTGTCTTGTAAGGCTGAAAAAGCATCGAAAAGACGGCCTGGCACGTTACTCCTAATTTACAGCAACGATGTAAGCAGTGCGTGCGCACCGCCGGCAAGGGATGGAGTATATTGATTTTTATATTTCAGGGTGGGGAGCTCCATTGATCGCTCTGGGCACAATGGCATGCAAGGGCGAAACCTAGCGTACACTCGCTGAAGCTGAACAGGAATAGTAGCGTACACTCAGTGATGCTGATCGTTGATCAGAAATAGGTGCGTACACTCAGTGATGCTGATCGTTGATCAGGAATAGGAACGTACACTCAGTGATGCTGATCGTTGATCAGAAATAGGTGCGTACACTCAGTGATGCTGATCGTTGATCAGGAATAGGAACGTACACTCAGTGATGCTGATCGTTGATCAGGAATAGGAACGTACACTCAGTGATGCTGATCGTTGATCAGGAATAGGAACGTACACTCAGTGATGCTGATCGTTGATCAGGAATAGGAACGTACACTCAGTGATGCTGATCGTTGATCAGGAATAGGTGCGTACACTCAGTGATGCTGATCGTTGATCAGGAATAGGAACGTACACTCAGTGATGCTGATCGTTGATCAGGAATAGGAACGTACACTCAGTGATGCTGATCGTTGATCAGAAATAGGTGCGTACACTCAGTGATGCTGATCGTTGATCAGGAATAGGAACGTACACTCAGTGATGCTGATCGTTGATCAGGAATAGGAGCGTACACTCAGTGATGCTGACTATTGACCAGGAATAGGTGCGTACACTCAGTGATGCTGATCGTTGATCAGGAATAGGAGCGTACACTCAGTGATGCTGATCGTTGATCAGGAATAGGTGCGTACACTCAGTGATGCTGATCGTTGATCAGGAATAGGAACGTACACTCAGTGATGCTGATCGTTGATCAGAAATAGGTGCGTACACTCAGTGATGCTGATCGTTGATCAGGAATAGGAGCGTACACTCAGTGATGCTGATCGTTGATCAGGAATAGGAGCGTACACTCAGTGATGCTGAATATTGACAGGAATAGGAACGTACACTCAATGATGCTGATCGTTGATCAGGAATAGGAACGTACACTCAGTGATGCTGATCGTTGATCAGGAATAGGAGCGTACACTCAGTGATGCTGATCGTTGATCAGGAATAGGAACGTACACTCAGTGATGCTGATCGTTGATGAGGAATAGGAACGTACACTCAGTGATGCTGATCGTTGATCAGGAATAGGTGCGTACACTCAGTGATGCTGATCGTTGATCAGGAATAGGAACGTACACTCAGTGATGCTGATCGTTGATCAGAAATAGGTGCGTACACTCAGTGATGCTGATCGTTGATCAGGAATAGGAACGTACACTCAGTGATGCTGATCGTTGATCAGGAATAGGTGCGTACACTCAGTGATGCTGATCGTTGATCAGGAATAGGAACGTACACTCAGTGATGCTGATCGTTGATCAGAAATAGGTGCGTACACTCAGTGATGCTGATCGTTGATCAGGAATAGGAACGTACACTCAGTGATGCTGATCGTTAATCAGGAATAGGAACGTACACTCAGTGATGCTGATCATTGATCAGGAATAGGAACGTACACTCAGTGATGCTGATCGTTGATCAGGAATAGGAACGTACACTCAGTGATGCTGATCGTTGATCAGGAATAGGAACGTACACTCAGTGATGCTGATCGTTGATCAGGAATAGGAACGTACACTCAGTGATGCTGATCGTTGATCAGGAATAGGAACGTACACTCAGTGATGCTGAACAGGAATACGTAGTAGTGTACACTCAGTGATGCTAATTGTTGACCAGGAATAGTATACACTCAGACGTGTATACTATTCCTGGGTCAGTAATGGGCACGTAACCCAACACTGTAATAGCAAGTTGTCCGGAATAGAAAAACATCTTGTATCGTGGCATTATTGTGGCATTATCGTGGCATCTTTTATTTCCTGACTTAACACCTCCATGGTTATCTTACGGTGACTATCCACTACTAGAATGACAACGTTTTTCTCTGCAATTCGATTTTTTTACAACGTTTTGATCGTGTAGTTTTCAGAGAAGTTTGTCAGGAATAACAAAAATTTCTTATACTGTGTCGTCATTAAAATTTACGTACTTCATCACCCCCCTTGAACGTCTTGGAGTGATTATCTATTACTGTGATTAACTTAATTTTGCTCTGCAAAACAATTTCTGTAACATCGTTTTGACCATGTACTTTTTGGAGCAGATTGTCCGGAATAAACAAACCTTCTTGTGTTGTCTCATCATTAAAATGAACGTACTCCAACAACCCTTTGAATGTCTTCCGGTGATCATTCGATACTGGGATGACATGATTTCCCCCTGCGAAACGCTTTCTTGTTACAATGTTTTGATTCTGTACTATTCAGAGAAGGTTATATGGAATAGCAAACATTTCTTGTACTGTGACATTATTAAAATGTTGGAATTCAGGAAACTCTTGAATGTTTATCGGTGGATATCCACTACTGTGATGAAATAATTTTCATCTGCAAATCGCTTACTTCTAAACATTGTTGTATTCATGTACTTTTTAAAGCTGGCTGTCCGATAAAACCCGAAATTTCTTGTGTTATCTCATCATAAAATTGTCCGTACTCCAGTAGATCCTTGAATGTCTTCGGGCGATCATTCACTCATATGAAAACATCATTTCCTCTGCAAAATCGCTATCTTCTTACAAATTGTTGATCCTGTACTATTCATAGAAGGTTGTCTGCAATAGCAAACAATTATACTGTGGTCTCATTAAAGAGTTGTATTTCAGCTCCCTCTTTCATGTTTATTGGCGATTATCAACTACTGGGATAAAATCATTATTTTCTGCAAAATCGCTTTCTTCTAACAACGTTTTGACAGGTGCAGAGCAGGTTGTCTGGAATAACAAACATTTCATATACCATGGTATCATTAAAAGTATCAGTACTTCAGTACCCCCTTCAATGTCATTGTTTGTTCATCCACTACTAGGATGACGTTATTTTTCTCTTTTTAATCGCTTTTGTCAAACAATGTTTTGAACATGTACTTCTCCGCCACACACAGTAAATTGTCCGCAATAGCAAAATGCAGCTCTAACGTGGTGTCATCACTGGACTCGTTTTTCAGCACCCCGTTGAAAGTTTGTTGTTATCATCGACTACTGGGACTGCATCATTTTCCTCTGCGAAATCGCTTTCTTCTAACAACTTTTTGATCATGTGCTTATCAGGTTTTAAGGTATAGCGAAAATTTCTTGTACTGTCACGTCATTAAAATGTACGTAACTAAGTACCCCTTTAATGTCTTGGAGTGATTATCTACAATTGGGATGACTTAATTTTTCTCTGCAAAATCGCTTAGGTCTAACAACGTTTAGATCATGTACTTTTCAGATCAGATTGTCCGGAATATCAAATATCTTCTACATTGGTGTCATTAAAATATCTTTACTTCAGCCCCGCCTTGAATGTCATGTGGTGTTCATTCACTACTGGGATGACATGATTTCACCCTGCGAAACGCTTTCTTGTTACAATGTTTTGATTCTGTATCATTCAGAGAATTTTGTCTGGAATACAAAATATTTCCGTTACTATGACGTAATTAAAATGTTATAATTCAATCTCCTCTTAAATGTTTATCGGTGATTATCGACTACTGGGATGACATTATTTTTCTCTGTGGAATCGCTTTTGTCTTACAATGCTTGAACATGTACTTCTCAGCCACATAACATGAGATGTCTGCAATATCAAAATGCAGCTCTAACGTGGTGACATCGCTGGACTCGTTTTTCAGCAACCCCTTTTTATCATCGACAACTGGGACTGCATCATTTTCCTCTGCGAAATCGCTTTCGTCTATGTTTTGAACATGTACTTTTCAGCCACATACAGTAAGATGTCCGCAATAACAAAATGTAGCTTAATAGGTGTCATCGTTGGACTTGTATTTTAGCACCCCCTTGAAAGTATTGTTGTTATCATCCACTACTACTTGGAATCAGATCAGATTGTCCGGAATATCAAATCTCTTCTACCTTGGTGTCATTAAAATATCCGTACTTCAGCCCCGCCTTGAATGCCATGTGGTGTTCATTCACTACTGGTTTGACATGATTTCCCCATGTGAAACACATTCTTGTTACAATGTTTTGATTCTGTACCATTTAGATAAGGTTTTCTGGATTTGAAAATATTTCCGTTACAATAACATCGTTAAAATCTTATAATTCAGTGCCTTCTCGAATGTTTATCTGTGATTATCCCCTAGTGGAATGACAGCATAGTCTGGAATAGAAAATATTTCTGTCATTATGACGTCAGTAAAATCTCTTAATTTAGCACACTCTTGAATGTTTATCGAAAATTGTCGACTACTTGGATGACATCATTTTTCTCTGCAGACTCGCTTTCCTCTTACAATGGTTTGATCATGTGCAGAGCAGGTTGTGCGGGTTAACAATTTTTTTTATCTGTCACATTATTAAAATTTACGTACTTCACCACCCTCTTTAATGTCATGGGGTGATTTTCAACTACTAAATGAAATAATTTTCCTCTCCAAATCGCTTACTTCTAAAGATCGTTGTAATCATGTACTTTTTGGAGCAGGTTGTCCGATAAATGACGAAATTTCTTTTGTTGTCTCATCATTACACTGTCCGTACTCCAGTAGATCCTTTAATGTCTTCGTGTGATCATTCACATGGAAGGATAACATCATTTCCTAAGCAAGTTGCTATCTTCTTACAAATTTTTTATCCTGTACTATTCCGAGCAAGTTGTTTTGAATAACAAATATTTCTAGTACTGTGGTGTCATTAAAATGTTGTATTTCAGCACCCTCTTCTACGTTTATCGGCGATTATTAACTATTGGGATGACATCATTATTATCTGCAAAATCGCTTTCTTCTAACAACGTTTTGACAGGTGCAGAGAAGGTTGTCTGGAATAACAAACATTTCTTATACCATGGTATCATTAAAAGTATCAGTACTTCAGTACCCCCTTCAATGTCATTGTGTGTTTATCCACTACTAGGATGACGTTATTTTTCTCTGCGGAATCGCTTTTGCAAACAATGTTTTGAACATGTACTTCTCAGCCACATACAGTAAGTTGTACAGAATAGCAAAATGCAGCTCTAACATCTTGTCATCACTGGACTCGTTTTTCAGCACCCCCTTAAAAGTTTGTTGTTATCATCGACTACTGGGACTGCATCATTTTCCTCTGCGAAATCGCGAAATCGTTGTTCTTCTAACAACTTTTTGATCATGTGCTTATCAGGTTTTAAGGTATAGCGAAAATTTCTTGTACTGTCACGTCATTAAAATGTACGTAACTAAGCACCCCCTTTAATGTCTTGGAGTGATTATCTACTTTTGGGATGACTTAATTTTTCTCTGCAAAATCGCTTAGGTCTAACAACGTTTTGATCATGTACTTTTCGTATCAGTTTGTCCGGAATATCAAATATCTTCTACATTGGTGTCATTAAAATATCTTTACTTCAGCCCCGCCTTGAATGTCATTTGGTGTTCATTCACTACTGGGATGACATGATTTCACCCTGCGAAACGCTTTCTTGTTACAATGTTTTGATTCTGTATCATTCAGAGAATTTTGTCTGGAATAGAAAATATTTCCGTTACTATGACATAATTAAAATGTTATTTCAATTCAATACCCTCTTAAATGTTTATCTGTGATTATCCACTACTAGGATGACATTTTTTTTCTCTGTGGAATCGCTTTTGTCTTACAATGCTTGAACATGTACTTCTCAGCCACATAACATGAGATGTCTGCAATATCAAAATGCAGCTCTAACGTGGTGACATCGCTGGACTCGTTTTTTAGCACCCCCTTTTTATCATCGACAACTGGGACTGCATCATTTTCCTCTGCGAAATCGCTTTCTTCTAACATTTTTTTGATCATGTGCATTCCTTAAGAGTTTAAGGAATAACGAAAATTTCTTGTAGTGTTACGTCAATAAAATGTACGTACCTAAGCACCCCCTTTAATGTCTCGGAGTTATTATCTACTATTTGGATGACTTAATTTCCTCTGCAAAATCGCGTAGTTCTAACAAAGTTTTGATCATGTACTTTTCCGAGGAGGTTGTCCGGAATATCAAATCACTTCTAAATTGGTGTCATTAAAATATCCGTACTTCAGCCCCGAATTGAATGTCATGTGGTGTTCATTCACTACTGGGATGACATGATTTCCCCCTTCGAAACACATCCTTGTAACAATGTTTTGATTCTGTACTATTCAAATAAGGTTGTCTGGATTAGAAAATATTTCCGTTATAATAAAATCTTTAAAATCTTGTAATTCAGTGCCTTCTTAAATGTTTATCTGTGATTATCCACTACTGGGATGCAATTATTTTTCTCTGTGGAATCTCTATTGTCTTACAATGTTTTAACATTTACTTCTCAGCCACATAAAGTAAGATGTCCGCAATATCAAAATGCAGCTCTAGCGTGGTGTCATCGTTGGACTTGTATTTAAGCCTCCCCGTTGAAAGTATTGTTGTTATCATTCACTACTGGGACTATATAATTTTCCGCTACAAAAAAACTTTCATCTAAGAACTTTTTGATCATGTGCAGGGCAGGTTTTAAGGAGTAACGAAAATTTCTTGTACTGTCACGTCATAAAACGTACGTACCTAAGCACCCCCTTTAATGTCTCGAAGTGATTATCTACTTTTTGGATGACTTATTTTTCTCTGCAAAATCGCTTAGTTCTAACAATGTTTTGATCATGTACTTTCCAGAGCAGATTGTCCGGAATATCAAATCCCTTATACCTTGGTGTCATTAAAATATCCATACTTCGGCCCCGCCTTGAATGTCATGTGGTGTTACTCAACTACATACAGTAAATTGGCCGCAATATCAAAATGCAGCTCTAACGTGGTGTCATCACTGGACTCTTTTTTCAGCACCCCCTTGAAAGCATTATTGTTATCATCCACTACTGGGACTACATAATTTTCCGCTACGAAAACCCTTTTGTCTAACAACGTTTTGATCACGTGCAGAGTAGGTTGTATGGAATAACAAAAATTTCTTGTACCGTCACGTCATTAAAATGTACGTACCTAAGCACTCCCTTTAATGTCTCGGAGTGATTATCTACTACTTGGATGACTTAGTTTTTCTCTGCAAAATCGCTTAGTTCTAACAACGTTTTGATCATGTACTTTCCAGAGCAGATTGTCCGGAATATCAAATCCCTTATACCTTGGTTTCATTAAAATATCCATACTTCAGCCCCGCCTTGAATGTCATGTGGTGTTCATTCACTATTAGGAAGACATGATTTCCCAATGAGTAACGCTTTTTTGTTAAACTGTTTTTATTCTATACTATTCAGAGAAGGTTGTCTGGAATATAGAATATCTCCGTAAGAAAGACATCTCTAAAATCCATTAATTTATCTTTTGTCAAACAATGTTTTGAACATGTACTTCTCAGCTACATACAGTAAATTGTCCGCAAAATATCAAAATGCAGCTTTAACGTGGTGTCATCGCTGGACTCGTATTTAAGAGACCCCCTTGAAAGTGTTATTGATATCATGCACCTGCATCATTTTCCACTACGAAATCGCTTTCTTCTAACAACGTTTTGATCATGTTCTGGGTAGGTTTTAAGGAATAACAAAAATTTCTTGTACTGTTCCGTCATTAAAATGTACGTACCTAAGCACCCCCTTTAATGTCTCGGAGTGATTATCTACTATTTGAATGACTTCATTTTCCTCTGCGAAATCGTTTAGTTCTAACAACGTATTGATCTTGTGATTTCCGAGTACGTTGTCCGGAATATCAAATATCATCTACCTTGGTGTCATTAAATATCCGTACTTCAGCCCCGCCTTAAATGTCATGTGGTGTTCATTCGATACTGGAATGACATGATTTTCCCCTGCTTAACGCTTTCTTGTTACAATGTTTTATTCTATACTATTCAGAAAAGGTTGTCTGGAATATAGAATATCTCCGTAAGGAAGACATCTCTGAAATCCGTTAATTTCTCTTTTGTCAAACAATGTTTTGAACATGTACTTCTCAGCCACATACAGTAAATTGTCCGCAATATAAAAATGCAGCTTTAACGTGGTGTCATCGCTGGACTCGTTTTTAAGCACCCCCTTGAAAGTGTTGTTGTTATCATGCACCTGGGACTGCAACATTTTCCACTACGAAATCGCTTTCTTTTAACAACGTTTTGACTTGTGCAGAGCAGGTTGTCTAGAATAGCAAACATTTCTTATGCCGTTTTATTATTAAAGGTATCCTTACTGCAGTACCCTTTTGAATTTCATTGGGTGTTCATCCACTACTGGGATGACATTATTTTTCTCTGCGGAATATTTTTTGTCAAACAATGTTTTGAACATGTACTTCTCAGCCACATACAGTAAGTTGTACGCAATAGCAAAATGCAGCTCTAAAGTGGTGTCATCACTGGACTCAATTTTTAGCACTCTTAAAACCGTGTTGTTGTTATCATCGACTACTAAGACTGCATCATTTTCAGCTACGAAATCGCTTTCTTCTAACTATTTTTGATCATGTGCATTCCTTATGGTTTTAAGGAATAACGAAAATTCTTGTAGTGTTACGTCATTATAATGTACGTTCCTAAGTACTACCTTTAATGTCTCGGGATGATTATCTTCTATTTGGATGACTTAATTTTCCTCTGCAAAATCGCTTAGTTCTAACAAAGTTTTGATCATGTACTTTTCCGAGCAGGTTGTCCGGAATATCAAATCTCTTCTACCTTGGTGTCATTAAAATATCCGTACTTCAGCCCCACCTTAAATGTCATTCGGTGTTCATTTACTACTGGGATGACATGATTTCCCCCTGCGAAACACATTCTTGTAACAATTTTTTGATTCTGTACTATTCAAATAAGGTTGTCTGGATTAGAAAATATTTCTGTTACAATAAGATCTTTAAATTATCTGTGATTTTCTACTACTAGGATGCAATTATTTTTCTCTGTGGAATCGCTATTGACTTACAATGTTTTAACATGTACTTCTCAGCCACATAAAGTAAGATGTCCGCAATATCAAAATGCAGCTCTAGCGTGGTGTCATCGTTGGACTTGCATTTAAGCCTCCCCGTTGAAAGTATTGTTGTTATCATCCACTACTGGGATTACATATTTTTCCGCTACGAAAACCCTTTTTTCTAACAACTTTTTGATCATGTGCAGGGCAGGTTTTAAGGAATAACGAAATTTTCTTGTACTGTCACGTCATAAAAACGTACGTAACCAATCGCCGAATTTAATGTCTCTAAGTGATTATCTACGATTTGGATGACTTATTTTTTCTCTGCAAAATAGAATAGCAAATATCTTCTATATTGGTGTCATTAAATATCCGTACTTCAGCCCCGCCTTGAATGTCACGTTGTGTTCATTCACTATTGGGATGACATGATTTGTTCCTGCGAAACACATTCTTGTTACAATGTTTTGATTCTGTACTATTAAAAGACGGTTGTCTGGAATAGAAAATATTTCAGTTATTAAGCCATCTTTAAAATCTGTTAATTCAGTAAACTCTTGAATGTTTATCGGTGATAATCCACTACTGGGATGACATCCTTTTTCTCTGCCGAATCGCTTTCTTCTAACAAGGTTTTTACATGTGCAGAGCATGTTGTCTGGAATAACAAACATTTCTTATACCGTGGTATCATTAAAAGTATCCGTACTACAGTACCCCCTTCAATGTCATTGGGTTTTCATCAACTACTGGGATGACATTATTTTTCTCTGCGGAATCGCTTTTGTCAAACAATGTTATGAACATTTACTTCTCAGCCACATATAGTAAATTGTCAGCAATATCAAAATGCAGCTCTAACGTGGTGTCAACACTGGACACGTTTTTCAGCATCCCCTTGAAAGTTTGTTGTTATCACCGACTACTGGGACTGCATCGATTTCCTCTGCGAAATCGCTTTATTATAACAATTTTTTGATCATGTGCAGGGCAGGTTTTAAGGAATAGCAAAAATTTCTTGTACTGTTACGTCATTAAAATGCACGTACCTAAGCACCCCCTTTAATGTCTCGGAGTGATTATCTACTATTTGAATGACTTAATTTTCCTCTGCGAAATCGCTTAGTTCTAACAACGTTTTGATCATGTACTTTTCCGAGTAGGTTGTCCGGAATATCAAATCTCTTCAACCTTGGTGTCATTAAAATATCCGTACTTCAGCCCCGCCTTGAATGTCATGTGGTGTTTATTCAATACTGGGATGACATGATTTTCCCCTGCTTAACGCTTTCTTGTTACAATGTTTTGATTCTGTACTATTCAGAGATGGTTGTCTGGAATAGAAAATATTTCCCTTATTAAGACATCTTTAAAATCTGTTAATTCAGCAACGTCTTGAATCTTCACGGTAATTATCCACTACTGGAATAATATCATTTTTCTCTGCAGAATAGCCTTCTTCTTACAACGGTTTGATCATGTGCAGAGCAGGTTGTCTGAAATAGCAAACATTTCTTATACTGTGGTATCATTAAAAGTATCCGTACTTCAGTACCCTTTTGAATGTCATAGGGGGTTCATCCACTACTGGGATGACATTATTCTTCTCTGCGGAATCGCTTTTATCAAACAATGTTTTGAACATGTACGTCTCAGCCACACACAGTAAATTGTCCGCATTATCAAAACGCAGCTCTTACGTAGTGTCATCGTTGGACTTGTATTTCAGCACCACCTTGAAAGTATTGTTGTTATCATCCACTTCTACTTGGACTGCATCATTTTCCGCTACGAAATCGCTTTCTTCTATCAACGTTTTGATAATGTGCAGAGTAGGTTGTATGGAATAACGAAAAATTTCTTGGACTGTCACGTCATTAAAATGTACGTACCTAAGCACCCCTTTAAATGTCTCAGAGTGATTATCTGCTATTTGGATGAATTTTTCTCTGCAAAATCGCTTAGTTCTAACAACGTTTTGATCATGTACTTTTCAGAGCAGATTGTCCGGAATATCAAATCTCTTATACCTTGATGTCATTAAATTATCCATACTTCAGCCCCGCCTTGAATGTCATGTGGTGTTCATTAAATATTATAGTGACATTATTTCCCAATGCGTAACGTTTTCTTGTTACAATGTTTTGATTCTATACTATTCAGAGAAGGTTGTGTGGAATATAGAATATCTCCGTAAGGAAGACATCTCTAAAATCCGTTAATTTCTCTTTTGTCAAACAATGTTTTGAACATGTACTTCTCTGCCACACACAGTAAATTGTCCGCAATATCAAAATGCAGCTTTAATGTGGTGTCATCGCTGGACTCGTTTTTAAGCACCCCCTTGAAAGTGTTGTTGTTATCATGCACCTGAGACTGCAACATTTTACACTACGAAATCGCTTTCTTCTAACAACGTTTTGACTTGTGCAGAGCAGGTTGTCTGGAATAGCAAACATTTCTTATACCGTGGTATCATTAAAATTATCCTTACTTCAATACCCTTTTGAATGTCATTGTGTGTTCATCCACTACTGGGATGACATTATTTTTCTCTGCGGAATCGTTTTTGTCAAACAATGTCTTGAACATGTACTTTTCAGCCACATACAGTAAGTTGTCCGCAATATTAAAATGAAGCTTAACGTGTTGTCATAGTTGGACCTTTATTTCAACACCCCCTTGGAAGTATTGTTGTTGTCATCCACTACTACTTGAACTGCATCTTTTTCCGCTACGAAATCGCTTTCTTCTAACAACGTTTTGATCATGTGCAGAGCAGGTTGTCTGGAATAGCAAACATTTCTTATACCGTGGTATCATTAAAAGTATCCGTACTTCAGTAATCCCTTGAATGTCATTGGGTGTTCATCCACTACTGGGATGACATTATTTTTCTCTGCGGAATCGCTTTTGTCAAACAATGTTTTGAATATGTACTTCTCAGCCACATACAAGAAGTTGTCCGCAATATCAAAATGCAGCTCTTACGTGGTGTCATCGTTGGACTTGTATTTCAGCACCCCATTGAAAGTATTGTTGTTATCATCCACTTCTACTTGGACTGCATCATTTTCCGCTACGAAATCGCTTTCTTCTAACAACGTTTTGATCATGTGCAGAGTAGGTTGTATGGAATAACGAAATATTTCTTGTACTGTCACGTCATTAAAATGTACGTACCTAAGCACCCCCTTTAATGTCTCGGAGTGTTTATCTACTATTTGGATGACTTAATTTTTCTCTGCAAAATCGCTTAGTTCTAACAACGTTTTGATCATGTACTTTCCAGAGCAGATTGTCCGGAATATCAAATCCCTTATACCTTGGTGTCATTAAAATATCCATACTTCGGCCCCGCCTTGAATGTCATGTGGTGTTTCTCAGATACATACAGTAAATTGGCCGCAATATCAAAATGCAGCTCTAACGTGGTGTCATCACTGGACTCTTTTTTCAGCACCTCCTTGAAAGCATTATTGTTATCATCCACTACTGGGACTACATAATTTTCCGCTACGAAAACCCTTTTGTCTAACAACGTTTTGATCATGTGCAGAGTAGGTTGTATGGAATAACAAAAATTTCTTGTACCGTCACGTCATTAAAATGTACGTACCTAAGCACTCCCTTTAATGTCTCGGAGTGATTATCTACTACTTGGATGACTTAAATTTTCTCTGCAAAATCGCTTAGTTCTAACAACGTTTTGATCATGTACTTTCCAGAGCAGATTGTCCGGAATATCAAATCCCTTATACCTTGGTGTCATTAAAATATCCATACTTCAGCCCCGCCTTGAATGTCATGTGGTGTTCATTCACTATTAGGATGACATGATTTCCCAATGAGTAACGCTTTCTTGTTACACTGTTTTTATTCTATACTATTCAGAAAAGGTTGTCTGGAATATGGAATATCTCGGTAAGGAAGACATTTCTGAAATCCGTTAATTTCTCTTTTGTCAAACAATGTTTTGAACATTTACTTCTCAGCCACATACAGTAAATTGTTCGCAATATCAAAATGCAGCTTTAACGTGGTGTCATCGCTGGATTCGTTTCTAAGCACCCCCTTGAAAGTGTTGTTGTTATCATGCACCTGGGACTGCAACATTTTCCACTACGAAATCGCTTTCTATTAACAACGTTTTGACTTTGAATTTCATTGGGTGTTCATCCACTACTGGGATGACATTATTTTTCTCTGCGGAATATTTTTTGTCAAACAATGTTTTGAACATGTACTTCTCAGCTACATACAGTAAATTGTCCGCAATATCAAAATGCAGCTTAACGTGGTGTCATCGCTGGACTCGTATTTAAGAGACCCCCTTGAGAGTGTTATTGATATCATGCACTTGCATCATTTTCCACTACGACATCGCTTTCTTCTAACAACGTTTTGATCATGTTCTGAGTAGGTTTTAAGGAATAACAAAAATTTCTTGTACTGTTCCGTCATTAAAATGTACGTACCTAAGCACCCCCTTTAATGTCTCGGAGTGATTATCTACTATTTGAATGACTTAATTTTCCTCTGCAAAATCGTTTAGTTCTAACAACGTGTTGATCTTGTGATTTCCTAGTACGTTGTGCGGAATATCAAATCTCATCTACCTTGGTGTCATTAAATATCCGTACTTCACCCCCGCCTTAAATGTCATGTGGTGTTCATTCGATACTGGAATGACATGATTTTCCCCTGCTTAACGCTTTCTTGTTACAATGTTTTATTCTATACTATTCAGAAAAGGTTGTGTGGAATATAGAATATCTCGGTAAGGAAGACATCTCTGAAATCCGTTAATTTCTCTTCTGTCAAACAATGTTTTGAACATGTACTTCTCAGCCACATACAGTAAATTGTTCGCAATATCAAAATGCAGCTTTAACGTGGTGTCATCGCTGGATTCGTTTTTAAGCACCCTCTTGAAAGTGTTGTTGTTATCATGCACCTGGGACTGCAACATTTTCCAAAACGAAATCGCTTTCTTTTAACAACGTTTTGACTTGTGCAGAGCAGGTTGTCTAGAATAGCAAACATTTCTTATGCCGTTTTATTATTAAAAGTATCCTTACTGCAGTACCCTTTTGAATTTCATTGGGTGTTCATCCACTACTGGGATGACATTATTTTTCTCTGCGGAATATTTTTTGTCAAACAATGTTTTGAACATGTACTTCTCAGCTACATACAGTAAATTGTCCGCAATATCAAAATGCAGCTTTAACGTGGTGTCATCGCTGGACTCGTATTTAAGAGACCCCCTTGAGAGTGTTATTGATATCATGCAGCTGCATCATTTTCCACTACGAAATCGCTTTCTTCTAACAACGTTTTGATCATGTTCTGGGTAGGTTTTAAGGAATAACAAAAATTTCTTGTACTGTTCCGTCATTAAAATGTACGTACCTAAGCACCCCCTTTAATGTCTCGGAGTGATTATCTACTATTTGAATGACTTAATTTTCCTCTGCGAAATCGTTTATTTCTAACAACGTGTTGATCTTGTGATTTCCGAGTACGTTGTCCGGAATATCAAATCCCTTATACCTTGGTGTCTTTAAATATCCGTACTTCAGCCCCGCCTTAAATGTCATGTGGTGTTCATTCGATACTGGAATGACATGATTTTCCCCTGCTTAACGCTTTCTTGTTACAATGTTTTATTCTATACTATTCAGAAAAGGTTGTGTGGAATATAGAATATCTCGGTAAGGAAGACATCTCTGAAATCCGTTAATTTCTCTTTTGTCAAACAATGTTTTGAACATGTACTTCTCAGCCACATACAGTAAATTGTTCGCAATATCAAAATGCAGCTTTAACGTGGTGTCATCGCTGGATTCGTTTTTAAGCACCCCCTTGAAAGTGTTGTTGTTATCATGCACCTGGGACTGCAACATTTTCCAAAACGAAATCGCTTTCTTTTAACAACGTTTTGACTTGTGCAGAGCAGGTTGTCTAGAATAGCAAACATTTCTTATGCCGTTTTATTATTAAAAGTATCCTTACTGCAGTACCCTTTTGAATTTCATTGGGTGTTCATCCACTACTGGGATGACATTATTTTTCTCTGCGGAATATTTTTTGTCAAACAATGTTTTGAACATGTACTTCTCAGCTACATACAGTAAATTGTCCGCAATATCAAAATGCAGCTTTAACGTGGTGTCATCGCTGGACTCGTATTTAAGAGACCCCCTTGAGAGTGTTATTGATATCATGCACCTGCATCATTTTCCACTACGAAATCGCTTTCTTCTAACAACGTTTTGATCATGTTCTGGGTAGGTTTTAAGGAATAACAAAAATTTCTTGTACTGTTCCGTCATTAAAATGTACGTACCTAAGCACCCCCTTTAATGTCTCGGAGTGATTATCTACTATTTGAATGACTTAATTTTCCTCTGCGAAATCGTTTACTTCTAACAACGTGTTGATCTTGTGATTTCCGAGTACGTTGTCCGGAATATCAAATCCCTTATACCTTGGCGTCTTTAAATATCAGTACTTCAGCCCCGCCTTAAATGTCATGTGGTGTTCATTCGATACTGGAATGACATGATTTTCCCCTGCTTAACGCTTTCTTGTTACAATGTTTTATTCTATACTATTCAGAAAAGGTTGTGTGGAATATAGAATATCTCGGTAAGGAAGACATCTCTGAAATCCGTTAATTTCTCTTTTGTCAAACAATGTTTTGAACATGTACTTCTCAGCCACATACAGTAAATTGTCCGCAATATCAAAATGCAGCTTTAACGGGGTGTCATCGCTGGACTCGTTTTAAGCACCCCCTTGAAAGTGTTGTTGTTATCATGCACCTGGGACTGCAACATTTTCCACTACGAAATCGCTTTCTTTTAACAACGTTTTGACTTGTGCAGAGCAGGTTGTCTAGAATATCAAACATTTCTTGTGCCGTTTTATTATTAAAAGTATCCTTACTGCAGTACCCTTTTGAATTTCATTGGGTGTTCATCCACTACTGGGATGACATTATTTTTCTCTGCGGAATATTTTTTGTCAAACAATGTTTTGAACATGTACTTCTCAGCCACATACAGTAAGTTGTACGCAATAGCAAAATGCAGCTCTAAAGTGGTGTCATCACTGGACTCAATTTTTAGCACCCTTAAAACCGTGTTGTTGTTATCATCGAC
>CM061535.1:114305934-114452611 GCA_030545055.2 Neoaliturus tenellus
AAGGACGGCTCTGCTCCCACTTTGTTTTGCGTTTATATAATATGAAAAATAATCATAAAGAACATTAAACTACAAAAAATAATGTAATAGGTTAATACTTTAAAGTAAAAAAAGAATAATATGATTAAAATTTAAGAAAGAAAAATAAATTTTTAGTAAAAAAACAAATGTTTACATTTCTTGATTAACTATTTGAAGAGAACTACAAGTTTTCTGATTTTGGTTAGCAAACATACTTAAACAGCAAAAATGATTTGTAAAATATTTTTACATTATTATGTACAGATCATATGACAAAATCTATATATTATGCATTAAAAAAAAACATTTTAATCAAATTTTAAAATTCCAGTATCTATTTTGAAATTCCAGTATAATTCCAGTATGGAAATAAAATTCTAGTCTAATTCCAGTATTTCCAGTGTCAGTAGACACCCTGAAAACATAAATGTTGGGTATCAGTTAATTATTTTTAATTCTTCTTCAAAATCTTTTGATAAAGCAGCGACATTTCAAAATTGTTGTTTCACAAATAATATAAATTTAAAAAAATTACCTGTTGCACTTAAAGTGTGTTTATTTCAGAGTAAGTAGTATGTCAGTTATGTAAAAATATTTTACTGTGTTTGCGAATTTGTTATATTTGTGTATTTTAATAAGTTTTATTATCATGAGGCAAAACAATTAAAATTAATCATAATTTTGTGTTATTAGATTTTACGGTATTAGATTTTACTTATGTTCATAGGCGTGCCCAGAGCTTTAGGCATACATTAGGTAATTTAGTGCCAAACAAAATTCGGCATTACTCAAAGGTCATTAAGTTAATATAGACTACTGGCTACTAAAGAATTGTAAACATATAAAGATTTTATTGTATCTTATTTATTTTAGTTTGGAAGCTGAAGTTAGGCCTACTTTCACTTTCACTAATCGATTTACTAATCGATTTCATTTACTAATCGATTTCACTTTTAGTGGTATTGCAGCTATCCAAATATGAGTTTTTCAATTTACCTTACGGTAGTTTGTTTTCTGTTTTCGTTCCCTCTTTAATGCCCAAAGTGAAAATAGGTACTGTACACAGTAAACAGTAGGCTACTCTTCTAAAGTCACATTCCAAACCACAACGCGGATGGGCTTAGGTATCCGTCTTGTGTTGATTGAATTCTAACAATCTACCCGTTCGAAAGTAATTATTGCACAGTCGGAAAGACAGCTCATTAAGTTTGAACAGCCTTTAATAAGTCTTTCAACTAACTGACTACACTTACTATTACCAATAACAATCCAAACAAAAAACTAGCATAACAACTAAAAATAATAACATAACACACTTTGACAGATGCGAGATACAGAAAGACAGGGAGACTATGGACTACGGTAGTCTTTAACAACACAGTATCGTCTGCAAAAGAAGTCAGTTAGCTGATCTCTGATATTCCACATCCGTCTCGATCGAGGAATAATCCTTGCCTATTGCATGCTATTGCGCATGCGCGAGTAACTTGTTGTGTGGAACTGTTACAAACGCAGCAGGAGCAGTTGCAAAGAGTAGCATTCCTCCGTCCCTGATAATACTGGTCTTGTCTTGTGTGCCAGTACCACTCACTGCTGTTAATGATTGAAACAGGTATTCCTGGCTTCCTGTTCCCCGACATCGCTATCTCTGTGAACGCTATCTGTGTTGTAGTATTGCTTGTTGTTGTATGAAATATTTAATTTGTTACCATTGTTATTGTTAGTGTTATTATTATCATTTTGTTTATTTTCACGTTCTGTTTCATAATTGATTGTCACATAGCAACTTCTCGTATTATAATATTTGTTTACATTCTTTGTTGGCCCTTTCTAACATACACATTGTATCTATATTATTCATATGTATGTTAATCCTCATATAAATTATTTATGTATTGGTTGTTTTGACCGTTGGAATAAATAAATAAATAAATGCCCTTTCTCCTGTGTGCTACATGACATGTGCTTACAATTAATTTCTCATTTCAGCTCATCTAGTTTAATTTTATTCAGTACTATTGTAAAAGTAATCGTGGTGACCACTCCATAAATTGCAAGGTTAAATTAGAATAGAATGTGTAAAACTGCGTCACAACAAATTTATTATTTCTCTCACAGAGCTATTTTATAATCTTGAAGCCCTTACTCGGCCTAGGCCTATGCAAATTTTTGACGGCTTAGGTAAGTTACAGCATCAAGCACAGTTTTTAGCTTACTAAATTATTGTGACTCCGCTAACTTTAAAAAAAGTACTTGTTAAACATACGTAGGCCCTAAATTTATTACCTATTTTTCCAGATAAAATTAATATAAATAGCCTAATATTACAGTGGAGCAATTTTTGAGGAGAAACCTGATTACATTGAACTCAAACAATTAAAAAAATTACCCAGTTATTCGAGAAAGCTTTTTGTAAAAATACTGACAAGTTAAAAATTTATCTAAAAAAATTCTTATTGAAAAGAGTTTTTACCCTCTACCAGATTATAAGTTACTGTTTAATGCCACCACTCTTCACATTTTCACAACCAATATACAAGACAAAGATATGACTGGTCCTATGGCCCAGTGAGGGGTCCCAAAGGACGACGGGAGGTAAAAGGCATGTAGTGTAGTAAAATTAGTCGGGAAAAATGAAATAATTTTTGGAAAGCTAATTTCTTTTTAAATGTGTTCTATGGCATCCCCTGACCTTCCTCCGAAAAGTCCCCTGAAATCCCTTGTGGGGATCATGCCCAAAAATGAGGGATTGGCCTATAAGAAGTTAAAATAAATTTTGATATTAAGCATACTAAATTTGATTACATTCCAGAAAGTTTATATATATCAAATTAAAGGTCTTTTAAAATGTAGAGTACAATGCCGTAAACCCAACCTAAATATAACGGTCGGGAGAAAAATGGCAGACGTTCGAAATTTAGAATAAAATAATATTATCAAAACTTTGAAATGCAATAACTTCCGACATATTTGACCTTTTGAGGTCTGGTTTTCGGCTATGTACTCTCCTTATTAAGACCTTTAAAATGATGTATAGCATGGCTATGGACTAAGAAAAAATTTTCAAAACTCCCTCTTTGGGACGTCCATGTAGAGGGTGGTTCAAGGGTAATATGATGGGCATATGTCAAACTATCCCTATTTGCTAAGGTAATTGTACAAGCAAACGTTTGCCGCAAACCGGACCTCAAAAGGTCAAGTATTTCGAATATTATTACATTTTTTAGCGTGTAGATTAAAATTTGGTTTTTATTCAAAGTTTGACAGGCTGCCATTTTCGACTCAAGCAACCTTTTGAGGTGGGGTTTGCGGCATTAAATTCTACTACTTAAGAACTTTAATTTGATATACATAAACCTATTGGTCGATGAAATTTCTGACTCCAATATTTCTGACTCCACGAGGGCCATACCATCATTTTTAGGCATGTTGCCCACTGGGGATTTCAGGGGACTATTCTGAGGGAGGTCAGGGGATGACGTAGAACACATTTCAGCAAAAACTGGCTGTCCAAAAATTTTTTCATTTTCCAGCCATATTTTGGCTTAATTTTACTACACTAATGTAGTAAAACACAAGACCTCAAGTCATGGGTCAGTATGGTATAGTAAGATGCACGAAAGTAGTCCGATGGAAATTTTAACAGCTGTGTGCCCCCTCACCCCCTCTCACCCTGCAATGTTGTCATTTTTTGTTGTGTTTGCCATGTGTAATACAGTATAAAAATGTGTTTTAGAATAAATCTGGCAACAATGCATCGACTCTCATCGGACTATTTTCGTGAATCCTACTATAGTAGAATAGTCCGTGTAAAAGAATCGTAAGTTAGAAGCAAGAAACGGAGAAACGGTGACAGAGGAATGCTCTCTATAATAATAGTAGTTGCATCTCTACTAGAGGAATGCTCCTCGTCCGTCGCAACTGTTCCTGATGCGTTTGTAACAGTTCCACGCAACATGTTACTCGCGCATGCGCAATAGGCGAGGATCATTCCTCGATCGAGACAGATGTGATATTCCTACCTTGGCCTACGGAGTGCGGCCAACGCCATTGGCTTCGAAAACCGGCGGAAGGGTTCTTTTAACTATATGAACTAGCTGTTAGGGGTAAAAACCAGAGAGGAACAGAGGTATTTGTTGCGTTGCAAAAAACTAAAGTCAAACTTTAAATCCTGGCACTGACAGTCCACTAGCGGTGAATACAAAGCCTTATAAGAAAAGCAGAACTCCTGGATTTTATCACAGATAGGTTATCTGTGCTTTGGGTCTGCTGTTAGTTTGCAAACTGGCAAAATATTCAATATGAGGCCTGTTCTAAAAAAGATTTGTATTCATAAACTTGTCCTGTGATACAATTTTACCACCTAACCTAGAAAAGAGGAAAAATACTCCAACCTCATTTCATTTGGTATTGCATGGGATTATGATTTTATTTATGGTACAAGATTTTATTTACAACATGACAACTTTAGGTGGCACTACCCGTGCGCACGCCTATGTTTATGCTTTAGTTTTGGATTTCTCCTTTGTTTTCACTAAAAGCTATCCGACGTTATTCAACCATATTATCAAATGTTGCCCCATTAAATTCTTGGTGTAGCCTAGCAATAAATTTATGTTTTATACAAAAGTCGTATTCTCTTTAGTTTCATGTTATGTTTATTAGTTAACTTGAGAAAAAAATCTGTATTTTCCCACTGGAATTCATATAGCTAATAAGATGATTATCAAGACTGATGTGGTCATACAGAACTTATAGAAACTCCCAGCAAATTTTAGTTTTTTAAATTTTAAAATGTAAGCTGGAGTAACCCATTATTGTTGACAGGATGGAACTGAGGTGCGTGGTGGCTGTGATTAGGCATGGGGACCGCACACCAAAGCAGAAAATGAAAGTCGAGGTTCGCCATCCCAAGTGAGTAGAAATTTAGCCTAACACTTTACTCACAACATATTTTGTTGAGTAATCCTATTTAGCATATTATACCGTAACCTATGATAGCCCAACTAAAAATTAGGCTATTTATAACAAAAAGGGGCTGCACTTCTGCAGACGCACGGTGGAACTATCGAATGAAAATTATCGAACGAGTCGATCGATATATTGGTCGTATCAAAACGGTAAATTATTGTTTCTTATGAATATAGGTTATTCGTAACTCAATGTATCATACGGTAATTTATAAATAAATTAAAATTTTTTAGCAAAGATTTTATTATATTGTAACTAAGCTGATTAAAAAGTATAAACACCAAACATGATTAGGTTCAACATAACCTGCAGTCAAAATTTTAATAAAAAAACAAATAACAAAATATTCAACCTTTAAAAATTATCTTATATTATGAAGAAAACATCCCTTTTTTCAATTACCGGTACTGGAATATAGACTTTTTGTGGCATTAGAAAAATACATAAATGGATCAGCTGCTGACATTTAAACGTTTCTTTTAAAGAGGTATTTAGCTAGGCCTAGATGCGGTCGGCTAGATGTTAGATGATTTGAGTCCTGTTTTAAATTACTTTTTATGGCCCTTCTTGACAATTTTATGGTTTGAGTGATGGCGGAGTGATATTTTTATACATGAATTAGGCCTATGGATAGATTTGATTGTACATCTCGATAATTTTCAGTCGATATATCAATCGAAGCTATCGATAATTTTCATTCGATAGTTCCACCGGGCGTCTGCGGAAGTGCAGCCCAAAAGGCTCGAAAGATTCCATTTACAACAAAAGGGTTGAAAGATTCATCTCAACATTATAACATTGACTCCATGTGGCCTACAGTGTGAAGTGAGTTTTATGTAAAATTTTGATGATACATCACGTTTTGTGTTTATTAAATTAGTAAATCAAATACTTAATGTTTTTCAATTTTATTAATGTCTTCAGGATTCCATATTTAATTTTGTGTTCGATGGATTAGGTTAAGGCTTATTGTTTATGATTTACAAAGTAGACGATTTAAAGTTGCCGTAACCTATTAACCTGTCAACATATTCAATATAATAAAATGTTAAAAAGCTGTCAATTTTATTTGTTGTATGACTTTTCAATTTGGTTATTTATTGAAATTCGATTGTGTAAAAGATCGAAGCTGAGTAAGAGGAGTTAGAATTAGGACCTATCGTTCTTTTCATATTATGCCACCGGTAGCATAGTTTTGCCACAAAAGTGAAAGGGTGGTTGTATTTGTCTCCTATTAGAGCTATATAAATTAAAATCTTATCTTGTCAACGACCTGACATTGACTTATTTATAGATGTGCAAGTAGCTGGAATTATGTTTCATTGCTATAAGGTGTCTAGTTTTGGATTAGGGAAGGTATTTTAGACTAAATGAGCATTTTAATACCTAACCTAACCATTGAAAGACCTTGTAAACTAGTGGCACTTGTATAACAAACATGACCATATTGAAAAAGTATCAGTTGGCAACATAAATGACCAGTCACAGTTTCCTGTTGTTTACATTTCATTTGACCTTGCATGTTTTTTTTTACTTGTATAATAATCCTAGGCTAGAGCCTACTTAATTTTGTGATTTCAGATTTTTCGAAATATTTGAAAAATATGGAGGGAACAAAGATGGACATGTGAAGCTAAAAAGGCCAAAACAACTACAAGAAATCCTTGACATTGCGAGATCCCTGTTGAGTGAGATAGAACATCGAGAAGCTGATCCTGAGATTGAGGAAAAACAGGGAAAACTGGAGCAACTTAAGAGTGTCTTGGAAATGTACGTATATAATTGCAAAGAAATTTACTCTTATTTTTAAGATATAGACAGATATAAGGCACATTTATAGATGTTTTTCATGATAGTTTACTTAAAACCAAAACACAAAATCTCCTTTTTATTAAAAAAATGTTGGCCTTGATTAGCCTACTGGTATATTTTTCATAATCAATGCTTGTAATTGAATTGAGTTTTTGTCATGTTGCAAGGTGTAGGAACAACATGATATTAGCTTTGTTGGACTTGAGAATATGTTTCATTTATCTTTGTCTACTTAATTTTACACTTATTAATTAAGGTAATTAATTTCACCTGATTTAACATTTATATTAAGATTAAGCCTACAAAATTTTTATAGTTTTTATTGAACTTACATTAAAAGAAAATAAATTATCTGCCCTGGCGGCCTAGAATTATCCATTAGGGGTAGACGAGGTTGGATTTTTATTTAGAGACGAGATGGGATTTTTTAGTCTTCATACACTTTTGAGACGAGGTCGAGAAGGTCCCTTCTCATACACAAGGGGAAATGTGCGTTCGGAATTTTAATCTGGTTTTGTCACATTTTTAAACCCTGATTTATGACAGATAAAAAATGTAAACTACAGTATAACAGGCAAGATTGATTACCAACTTTTCTTTAGAAAAATCTTTAAAATAAGTCAGTATAAAAACAAATATTAAGTACCTTATTACAAATAACTCTTAAACATAGGTTTAGATATGGCTATAAGAGTTAGGATACAACATTGATATTGCAAAATTTACCAGACTGAAACACCAGTCTTATTAGTTAAGTATTAAATTACAATTTCAGCCTAGTCTTTTTGGTGTGTCTTGATTTTTGCTATATTCAGTTAAATATGTCTCACACTAGTAACGCTTAACAATATTTCTCAAAAATATGATGACAAAACAAAAATTACAGTACTGTAAATGAAGGTCATGATCATAACTATAAACATAGTAAAAAATGATCAATAAAAACTTTAAAAAAAACCTAACTACTTAAAAATTTGGGAAGTAAACGTATGAATAGAGAAAATAAAACACTTCACTTTGCTTCAAAAACATGTATTTCAGTACCGTATTAAATTGGTAGTAAAATAGGCCTAGCATTTTGTAGGTTATTTATAAGCCTACCATTTTTAATGAAAAATCTCAAGAAAAAGAATCTAGCCTCATTTAACAAGATTAAAAATTTCTTTAAATTCAAGAAATTTTGAGACTTGTCTAACCCTAGTTTCCATAAACATGAAATTTTTAAAAATTAGATTTAATTTATTTAATTAAAGTTAAAAAGTAAGTTCTGAAATGATAACTGTAGTTCTTATTTGCCCTAGATGGCGACAGTGATTTTCTCTGGAAAATCATACCAGTAACTCTTGATCAGATTATGATGAATTTTGATTCAATAAGACTCTCTCGTAATTCCAGAATGATAACATTAAGAAAGGCACCCTTACAGTATCATTCTTATCTACCAGACTCTGACTTGGTCTAGTCATTGTCTTTGTTCATTGTGAATAAATTATTTAAAAATAATTGTGAACCAAAATTTTTAATTTTTCTCTTTGAAAATTAGTGATTGTGAGTTTTTAATTGTCGTATAATTAGTTGATTTACTAAAGAGCAGTTTTGGAACAAACTGGTATTGCAACATAAACGCACCCCTGTTGACTTGTATCTGCTGTATTGCAACATAAACGCACCCCTGTTGACTTGTATCTGCTGTATTGCAACATAAACGCACCCCTGTTGACTTGTATCTGCTGTATTGCAACATAAACGCACCCCTGTTGACTTGTATCTGCTGTATTGCAACATAAACGCACCCCTGTTGACTTGTATCTGCTGTATTGCAACATAAACGCACCCCTGTTGACTTGTATCTGCTGTATTGCAACATAAACGCACCCCTGTTGACTTGTATCTGCTGTATTGCAACATAAACGCACCCCTGTTGACTTGTATCTGCTGATTGTAAGCTGGCTAGCTTCCATCAGCTGTTTGTTGGCAATGTATATGAACTAGCTTTCTTGTTTACTTGTGACAGTTAACTTTCGTTCACAGGTGTTAAGTTGTTTTAACATGTTCGCGGCGGCATGGGAGCGATCGCTCCTATGCGGAACCCAAATGCCATCCTGATGGGTGCGATCGCTCCCAAGCTGCACTGCTTTAATATGATTTATTTTTATGCCAGGATCTGAGCTAGAAATCTGAAATTTTGCACAGCACTGCTCAATAGTATAATGTATTTCGGGACCACTTGGGTTTTTACTAGGCAGTGCTGCTGTTACGGTGGGTTTTACAATGTTTACTTCCAGGATGGTGATGAGGTTCGAGCAAAAACCTCGCCGCCGCGAGTGTGTTAAAGCTTACTCACAAATTATTTAAAGCCCTGATAAATAGTGTATATATATGGTGAAGCATTAAAAAGATCATTTAATTTTTGGCAATCCTGAAAATACAGCACACTTGCTATTTCAATAATACAATAGAACATCCCTTATCAGACCTCCTGACAACCGACTCCTCCCGATATCTGAACTAGTGTCCGACCGTCTATCTGTGATCCCCACGCTCCTGTCGTTACAGAGTGTGTCAAAACGTGAAAAACTCATTCTACGCAATAAGATTTGTTTTGTACAGATGTATAAATATTTTAATTTTTCAGATTCAATTAATTTATTATACGTTCAATTAAGTTATATTACAATACTTAATAGCGATTTTTCTACCTAGGAAATGAATTTTATTTGCTCCTCCCGATACTCAACTTTTTGGCCATTTGGCCCAGTATCATGGTCGGATATGTTAGGTTCTACTGACTTCCTGTAACGAAACAGTGAAAATATGGTATTTTTCTTATGCATAATCTCGTATTAAAATTGTTGCACGTTTACTTTAACGCTACATTAATTGTGCACATTTACACTGATATTTTGATGATTTAATGTTGAGAAGAGAAAAACGCACATTACAAAAACCACATAGCCGAGAGTGTAATGTATTACAAATCTCTTTCAGTTACAAGCGAATATGTTTTGTTAGGCTACATTTACGTTTTAATTTCATATTTGTTTTGTAATGCAAATTTTAATTTAGTATTGTGTTTTGTTCACAGGTATGGACACTTTTCGGGAATCAACAGGAAGGTACAGATGAAGTACCAGCCGAAAGGCAGGCCAAGAGGCTCAAGCAGCGATGATGGTAAAGAGAACAGTACGGACTGGTTTTATTCACTACTAGTTGTAGATCTTCATTTTCACTCATTTCATCCGTATTGTTATCATATTTTAGATTTCACCTCATTGGAGAATTTTTATTTGAGATCTTTATTTTTTCATTAGTTCAAAGAAAAGATTAATAATTGCACACTTTTTTGCCTTAAATTTACCTTTTTGTTTTTTATATGAAATATTATATTTTAGTTTGAAAATATAACAAATAAACAGATTAAAAATCATAATTAATTGAAAAGGGGCGATGTAATAAATAAATTCCAATGTTGTGTTGTATCTAATTTCTCCCCTCTGGTTGCATTTTTTGTGCATGTAACAACAGTACTAAATTATCACATTACAAGTTTGAACTTAAATTGGCCCTTTCTTTTGTTGAATTTGATTTGATATTTCTGCGTAAGTAAATATTTGGAATATTACCTCACACGGTTTTAAAATCTTTATTGGACTTTTGAATCAATTGAATTATTTTAAATTGTTTAATTGTTTTTAAATATAAAAAAATAAGATTTTCGTAATATTGTTTTTACTTTATTATCCTTGGTTTAGAATGTATGGGCGGAAAAACATTACTAAGCTTTTGCATTTTCTTAAACTTTTCATGCAGTCTATTAAACATGATAAACTCAAAACTAAATAATATTAATGTGAATCTTAATTTCAGCTCCTTAGTTGCAAACATTTTAATTTCTGACTACACTTACTATTGCACGGTGTTCATTGTATACTAAAACAAAATAAATGAATTGAAATAAACATCAAGTTAATTGACCAAGTTAATTTTTTTATTTAAAACATATTCTGATCTGTAATTTAAATCAAATACTTTTTGGGTTTTTTCTCCGTTTCTCCTGCACTTTGGCCTCCTCAGTAGAGTTTGCTTTAGAAATGTAAATAAACAATTTTAAATTTATAAAAATAACCCACACTACATCACATGGTATAAAAATAAATTTATAAAAATATAAAAATGGTTGAATACTAAAATTTGTTTTATATAAATTTGTTTGGGTAAAATTATAAACTTCTAATTTCTTAGAATGGGCTTCCATGTGTCGCTTAGTTTATACCGATCTTCTCTATTTATGTTGTTGGTGTTCCCTTTGATTTCTATGGCTTCTTTTACTTTTCTTTTCCCATAGTTTTCTTCTCGAGAGGTCAATGTCGTTTTGTCATATTCTATAGTGTGGTTTTTTCTGCCGTGTGTTCTGCTATGATGAACTTTTGATCCTTCTGTTCTTTTCATCACGGATATGTTCTTTTAATCGTGTTTCTACTGATCTATCCGTTTCCCCGGTTGAACAGATAAACGTTATCTTGTAAACTCCTCTATTTTTCAAGGGTGGGGTTTTGTCTTTTACTTTTGGTAGTAAAGATTCTGACCTTATTGGATGTTTTCCATTAATACAGATGCCTCTTAACCTCATAAAATTTTTAAGTTTGATGTTACGGTTATTAGTTTTTTTTATTAAATTACTATAATTTCCCATTTACCAGATGCATACCATACACCTTTAAGTATGTTATTTATTATTTTATGTTTTCTCATTTAGTCTTTGCTTTATTGATTGAATTTTTTTAGCCATTTCGTAAGGTGGCCTTCTTTATGGGTTGTATTGTTTTCAAAAGTAGTGGTGTAGATGTCTTTATAGTATAAATTTGTATCATATAAAACTGGGTTGAGTAGTTGGTAAGATGGTGGTTATTTTATCAGAGCTTTAAAAAATGTTTTGATTTTCTTCATAATGTTTTCATGTGACTCATATTAATTGCATTACCCTGAAATAAGAATAGTAAAAATTCATTTTAAATATATAGATATAAAGTTCATCAAGACAAACATTTTATTGCCATTCAAATACTTAAAGGGAAATCAGTCCAAACCACTCAAATTTTAAAGGTGTCCTGGGAATTAAACCTGCGACCTCTTGAATCAAAATTCATTAACTATCAGACTAGCAACTCTGTAAAGCATATGTCTTTTAAAATTTTGAAGGTTTTCAGTTTTTGGTTACAGCTCTGGAAATTTGAAATTATTGGCGAATAAATAACGAAAAATCATTCTTGAATTAATTTACACACTTGCAACATTTAATCTTGTTGAAAAATTATCACTGGTATTTAGATATTGTGCATTAAGTAAAGTCCTACAAGTCAGACAGAAATGTCTAGGCAATCAAGCCGTAAGAGAAGCATATTCGTGTTGTAAAAGTATGTTTTCTTGACAAGGACCTCAAAGGGTCTCTCCAGATAGTTTGCATACAGCCAGGCCAATATGGGGCGGGGGGGGGGGGGGGGGAAATACCCGGCTCTCAAGGCCAGCCACGGCCATGGAGTTGTGATGTTATAATATCACACAAATTACAAAAACCAAATTTTATTGAAAAATTTTACAAGTTGAATTTGAATGTGGTCTCGTTTTTAAAATTATCATAACAAATGCTATTCAGTTGGTAAAGGAAATGTGCAAGAAATTATTTTTTACATACAGTTAATGAAAATTAATTGGGAAAGCATTGTATGTGGAAGCGCAAAAGAGGAACTTTAGGTAGTATAAACGGACGTGCCACCTGATCAGATGTTATCACTTTTTCCCAAACTTTTGTTTATTTGGGTTGGGGGAGAGGATCAAGGCTCATCCCCAGGGCCCCGCTTGGCTCTGGGCAATCCTTTATCCAGCCTTAAAATTTAATAGCAAAAAATATTGAAACCTGCCCTTTGATCTCATTATGAATATTTCAAATTTCTACCATCATATTCCTTTTTTAAATTGAAGTACAAAACAAATTTGTAAAACAAAAAATGGGTTAACAGTTAAAAATTTACCCTCTGTCTAACTTGAGTTAAGCACTTCATAAAATACATGTTTCTGTTCCCCAAAAAGTTGGCTTTATTGTTAACGCATAGCCAATTTGTAATGTTCAAATTCAACATGGTAAAACAGTAGATATACAATAATACATACAATAATTTTCTTAACAAGCTTTGTTGTAAATAAATGTATAAATAAAAATATTGTAATAAGTGCTGAGAAATGTGACAAATGTGACACATTAAGTTGAAATAAAGTATAACAGAATGATATAAAATATATAAACAAATAAATGGAACAATATGACAATAAAAGGAGATAAATAGAACAATAAATAACATTTATATCAGTAGATGGTAACAATCACAATATTTAAACCCAACAAGACTACTAATAATAATTTCTGAATCTAAAGAAATAAATTACAGCAGTAGCCTAATCAACTAGATCAGAAATACCTTAAGATTCTTTGACTCTCTTGACTTCAGGCTCTGAGTCGAAGAAGAAATCCAGCTGAGAAACTGCAAGTTGGTTACCCTGGAGCTAGCTCCTCAAAATTGTGCTGTTGGCAGCATAAGTAGTATACATCAGCATCTCCATAGCAGACGCTAAGACTCTGGACTTGTAACATTAGTACCTAGTATTATTAACAATGACTGTGCAAAAATGATTTTGGATTATATATTAAAATGATATTTTAAAATGAGTTAATTACTACTCCGTCAACATTTCATATTTATAGTTTTCAGTTAAACGAAGGCCACTAATTTAATAGTATTGCACAATAATTGCCTATTGCTATTACTTTTTGTGGGAAACCTCTCTTATGCACTGCTCTGCGGGATTATTTCAGTAAGAATTGTATATTTGATCAAACTAAAATAAAAAATAATTCTCATCTTTACATTTTTTAATGTATGTAGCCCTGTTATATTGTGAATAGTTATAGTTTTCATTGAATATGAAACAATTACCTATCCTAATTTCCCAGAGCTGTGTAAGTAAGGTAGTTAACCTTATTTCTTCACTGTTGCCCATCAAATACAATAAATATCCTAGTTAAATTATTCTAACTCTGATAGTCTTTAATGTATGTTTCCTCACAATATATGCACAGTCTCCCCTGTTTGATATACGGCACTTAAGATATTTAAATTTATCTGCCTTTCCTTTAAATGCATTACAAATAGGTTAAACCTTTTTCTAATTCTGTACTTGTGGCCTTCGTTCAATTGAAATGCCCGAAGTTTCAACTCAAATGGACTAAAAGTATGTTTGCTGTTTTTAGATGGACCCAAAGAGCCATCGTTGGTTCTGATTCTCAAGTGGGGCGGAGAGCTGACTCCGGCTGGCCGTATTCAGGCCGAAGAGCTCGGTCGCATTTTCCGCTGCATGTACCCGGGGGGCCAAGGTAGACATGCCAGTGGTTCGTAGACAATCTCTCTTTATTATCTATAGTCACAGGATTGGAAGCTTATGCAGCTTAGATGGTGTGGACGTAGACTAAACTACATCATTTCATCCTTTTCCTTTCTTCATTTACTACAATTCTGGTGATCGGTATTGCTCCTGTATTGTTCTAGATTAGTATTGAGGGTAATTGTTGATTCTTGTAATACTGTCCTGATTTCAGATTTTTAGTGAACAGTTTTCTCCTTTATCTGTACTATATGTAATTATAAGCAAACTTGTTTTTGTTCTCAATGTTAAAAATTAAAATCATCGTTTTAAAATGTAGAATACATACATACCTAACATTTATACCTTGAATTTAAATTTATGTTTGCTACAGATAAAATGTAGAATCAGACCATAATTCTAGAATATTTTATGGCCAGATGCACAAGTTACACAAACCTACACCTTTCCAAACACACATGGAAAAGGCATTATACAGGTTTGACCTGGCTATTCAACATTAAATATGTACAAAACTGTTAAAATAACAAACTACCTGAAGATGAGAGCGTGTCAAATTAAGATTTGGCGTTGCTGAAAATTGAAAATCTGATTAAGGATAGTTTTTTGTCAGAAATTTTAAGAACTTTGGTGAGGAGTTGTCTGTCGAGCGGCACTGGTAATTTTCTGAGTGGAAGGAGTGTTTCGTCATTGTCAAGTGCAACTGCGAGTCACAGTTGAGAATGGCAAGACACCGAAAACGCTCCTGCCTTTCAGCAAGTTACCAGTGCTGCACGACGGATAAATCCTCACAAAATTTGTATACCAACGGCATCCATACATCACCTTTGTTAGAGAAATTTCAAGTTTTATTACTTACCACTGAGTTGTCTTTTAAGACAAATCACCATTAAATGTTACCAATTGTAATAGATATGGACTAGATTTAACACACCTATAAACTAAACTAAACAATAATAACAACACTTCTTCAAACCTGTTGTTTGAAAAAGAATTCTCTGATTTCATTGTTACAGTATAAATAAATATCACCTTAATTTGACTTTGACAATAAGATAACCTCACAAAGTTTCTTTTCATTCTCAAAAGCTCAATATGTAATAAAAACTTTTGATTTACAGAAAATATACACTACACAGTATTAAAATTACAAATTTATTTCTTTACACCAGTGCCCTTCGTTTCCATGGAAATGAAGCAATGCTTTCACTGAATTTTAATTTAACACTTCTATCATACTTTTGAAACCAGGGAATTCTTTTTTAAATATCCGGTAGTATCACATTAGTTTTCATTTTTCTCATAGCATTTGCCTTAGGAGGCTGCTTCATGCAATTAGGAAACAGGTAGATTTGTAATGCAACATTAGTATTTAGTTATACGAGGGCTATTCAGAAAGTAAAGACCGTTTCCGCCTTATGCCGCTAGGCGTGCGCGTATAGCCTATATTAGGGTACGAGAGAGCTCGGGGCCTCAGTGGCTATCCAGCCGTGATACTAGGAGCATCGTCGCGCTGCCAGTTCTCTTTATTTTTAAATTCGAAATGGCCTCTCCCGTAAAAAATCCCGCCAGTTGCGAAGTGCGATCAATAACACGGTTTTTGTTGGCAAAAACTTAAAACCGATAGAGATTTATACATTTTTATTCTTTCAATTTCAACACAGCAAAGTCCGTAAAATTTGAGGGAAAGAATGAAAGCTCCGTTATGGAGGAACAGGGGTTTTCACAGATCTCCTCGTCCAGTGACCAGTTCGTCAGTCACAATGCTCGGTCGTCCACTCTACTGCTCATCAAGAACATTGCTTAGGTCATTTGTAAACTGAATACACAACTTATGCACAAAACTTTCATTCAAGACATTGTTCCCATACACCTCGCACACTTTTCGATAAATCTTTATCGGTTTTAAGTTCTTTGCCAACAAAAACCGTGTTACCGATCGCACTTTGCAACTGGCGGGGTTTTTTATGGGAGCGGCCATTTTGAATTTAAAAGGAAAGAAAACTGGCAGCTCGAGGATGCTCCTAGCATCACGGCTGGATAGCCACTGAGGCCCCGAGTGTTCTCATACCCTAATATAGGCGATACGCGCGCGCCTAACGGCGTAAGACGGAAACGTTCCTTACTTTCTGAATAGCCCTCGTAGATTTAGTTTTGTCTTGTCTAGATGGCTAGAATTCTCTCAACAAGGTATATATAAATCCAACCCACTTATCTGAACCTCAACATAACACTGATAATTAAAAATCATTTTTAAGTAAATAGATAGATCCAAGTACAATGGTGGTAAATCCTTATTATTTTTATCCCGAAATGTAATAAAATTTTCAAATATTATGTTCATTATTTCCTTTGCTAATATTTATTTGATAATATTTTGGAATATTTGATAACATTCCTACCCCCATATTTTATTTGCAAAATTTCTGGGAAAAAATTTAATCTTTGAATTTTAAATTATGTGGGAACACAAAACAAAATTAAGTAATTGGAATAGGTAATTATAATAAAATTAAAAACTTTATAGGTTTTGTGAAGGTGAAAAATAACATGTCAAAGTAACTAGTTTTGCAAAGTCAGTACAGTTGGTTGCACGAGACGTGAGACAGCCCGTCTGGATTTGTGCTACACATGGGCAGTTTAACAGCCTGAGTTTGACATGAAAACCTTAATAATGATTTTACTGTACATAATTATGATTAATCCACGCCATGTTGCATGATATAGAGCCAACCTGCCCATATGTAGCACAAACTCTGGTGGGCTGTCTCACGTCTCGTGCAACCAACTGTAACCATATTCTAAACTGTCCTGCTGTAACTACCTGTCAGAACTCCCCCTCATTCTAGGAAAGGTTCCACCAATACAGCCAATTTCCTTTTTAAAACTAGAATTAAATGCTCAGATTACAAAAAGTCTGTAAAAACTTCTTTTAAACTTAAAATATTTAAGAAATCTTCATCATATGATAACTATGTATGTTTCTATTCTATTTAAAAATGACATCTTGGAAACAGTCAAGACACTGTAAATGACCTAAAATATCAGACTTTTCTTTTCAAATTGAAACACATGGTCATGTCACTATTTTCTTATTTAACTTTATTAATAAATTAATTATTTTAGTACTTATCATGGAAGTAGTAGCTTAACCGTCCTTTTGGTTATCTGCCCAAGGGTTAGGCTCCATCGAGGGCCGTTACAAGGGCTTCAACCGTACTTGTAATTGTAATAATGACTATTATGAAAAACATGGAATGAGATAAGAAGGACAAGCTGGGTTCAATTTGTGGGCTCACAGTTTTGAATTAATGGTACATTTTATTTGCAGCATTGTCTTTGGATGAAGCTGACCTCATTATTTAAAAAATTGACAAATCTTTTAGATTAAAAACAAATTTAACACCCTCCTTTATTTTAAGCTCCTAATAGTTATTAAGAAATAAATTGACTATTTAATTTAAATTTTGAGAAAATGTTAACTAAGAACATTAATATTATCATCATAAATTTATGATGATCATATTCAGTGTACTGATTACCCCCGTAGGTACCAATTAGGAGTATCGCACCATTGATGTTAATTTAGTCATAAGGCCTCAAGCAGTACTAAACAAAGGAATGGTCCACCTGTAGATTTGTTGACTTTATAAGTAAGGAAACAGTGATTTTGGTAGCTCATGTATTGATAACTCTTCATTTAAATTAACATTACATTTATTTAAAATAAATTCTTCACAGTACACATTTCTCCTATTTAATGAAGCCTATGGTACTAATTCCTTATTAAACAGGTTTGAATTGAGACATGACTATATTTCTACAATTTACTAAATCAGTAAATGTAAATGGAAAAATCTTACTTTGACTCTAGACTTGAAAATTACTGTTCCAAGAACAAATGTTCTGACATGCATCAAGTAATGCCCTGGGACTTGTAACTTGTCTGAAACAATCCCATAATTAATAATACCAGATAAATATTTAATGAAAATTAGTTTTACAAAGAGATTACAAATTATTACATTAGTTTCCAAAGCGTGTTTTTCTTGCAAAATCAAACTGGAAAACTTTAATTTACACAATCATAATATTTGACCCACTTAAATTGAATTAACCAAGAAATTAATTATACAAACAAACAACAATATTAAAATATTTATATGAAATCAATTTCTAAGAGACAAATCCACTTATTTATGATAAAATGTGACAATTTTAATTACTATGTCGAATCCCTCTAGTCCGGCCGCCGGATAATCGGGCAGCCTTCTTGTGGAAAGGAAAAGTTTAGCCAAGGGCATTTCCCACTGCTAAAATAGGCACGAGTGAACTTTTTCAATGTTATTTCACTAAAATATACTAGTTCAATTACTATTTATTCGTGTGCTATTTTTTATCGTTATCATTTTTTGGGTTTTTTGCTGTCCAATGTAACGTGGAAGTTAGGTCATTCGACGAATTCCATCGCATATTACAGTCCCATTTATAAGTTAGGGCCTTCGTTGACAGAAGACCAGTATTATTGTCCCTTAAATGCAGTTTCATTGCTAGCGACTGTTCGCCCATTGTTAGATCTTCATTTCGGTTGCATTAAATGTTGTGTATACAAAGTTGATACACAGCATTGATTGGGCAAGTATAATACCCTCCATTGCTAAGTACACCCTAATAGTTCATTGTAGGAACACACATAATACAGGTCTCTGTTCAACTTGTTTCATCAACCGCCAGTTAATCGATGGTACGGTCCCGAGATGGCCGGATTTGAGGGCTTCTACTGTACTCATGAAACACTTATTTGTTTATTAGGATTTTAGAAAAAACTTGAAACTGCCTGTTGCCATGGGGGCTTGTTAAACCATTTAAAGACAATAAGCCACCACTTGAGCTTGTAGTCATGTTACATCATAAAATACCACAATACTTAAAGGATAATTAAATAGCGTATTTCACTCACTTGAAATTATTTGTATTTTCAAGATAGATTATTTTGATGGCTGTTGGTAAGTACCAACAATTGTAGATTTTAGTGACCAATAATCAAAATTATAAAAAGAACCATGCAACAATAGCTAAAATGATGTTTTTGATCATTTCAGGAGAGTATGCTGGCACACAAGGCCTAGGCTTGCTCAGACTACATTCCACATTCAGACATGATCTCAAGATCTACGCGTCGGACGAGGGCCGAGTGCAGATGACGGCTGCTGCGTTCGCCAAGGGCTTGCTGGCTCTGGAGGGAGAGCTAACTCCGATTCTGGTCCAGATGGTCAAAAGTGCCAACACCAATGGGCTCCTGGACAATGATTGCGATGCCAGCAAACACCAGAACATGTGTGTAACACCTAGATTTTTATTTTTAGGTTAAACATTTTTATAAAGACACTTCCTCTTCTACTAAGGGTGGTTAGTAAAAATCTAATAAAAAAATTTTTATTTGCTGGACTGGGTAAATAGAAATTAAATGGTTTATAAGAGATTCGGGACTTGGTTTTTGGTCTATAAAAACTAATTTTTAACAAAAGTAAGAGATTTTCACAGTATTTATTTTACAGAATTTTACCAATTCTTACTAATTAATTTTGTTTCATACAGGTAGTGAGGCCAGTTTTATGGTTGAGAATTTTTAGAAAAGTTGTCTGGAGGAATCAGGACTTTCATTTGCAAAACTTGATAGACCACCGATTTGATCCAAAAACAGTAACAGCAATTGTTGCACATTTGATTAACAATAATGGATAATTCATCAATAAACATATATGACAAAGCACTGTACATGTATCTCAAACATTTTTGTATGTTTTCTGCTTATAAATGACTGTAATTTCACAGTTATTGACTTTCTTTGGAATATTCAATACATTTCAAACTTTTACGATGTCATCTCCATTAAATATATCCAAATTTATTTATTTTGTTTCCAGGGCAAAAGCAAGACTGCATGAAATGATGCAGCAAGATCGTATTTTCACTCCAGAGGACAGAGAGATCATCAACCCCTGCCACTCAATAAGCATCAACACGGCCATGGACTTTGTCAAGAACCCTGTCAAGTGCTGCGAGCGCGTGCAAGAACTGATACAACGCCTCATGAACATTGTTCGTGCCAAAAAAGATGATCCTAAAACTAAAGGTTTGTCTGCTAATAACATTTGTCGTTTATAATTGACAGGTTTTTCACCAAGACTTCAAATTGACTTTATATTTTTTTAAATTAGTATGAGATAGCAAGTTTAGTTAATTATTAATTTGTTTGAATTACAATTTCAGATTTATGTAAAAAGTGTTCAAGTATTTCAGTTTTTTGCTTGGACACTAAACAACATGGGTGCAGTGGTATGCTTAATATAACATGTTATTTTCCATTATAGTATGAATTAATTTCAAGCACTGGAAAGTGGTTCCCATTTAAAGCCTAAAACTTTTATTCTATTAAAATTAATTTATTTCCAATACACAATACATTTTACATTCATTGCATAGTATTATAACGTAACTAAACTAAATCTATTGAACTAAAATATAACATTCTTGTGATGGGAAAAGTACCTACATAGGCAAGAACGCCTGTGCGTAGGCACGAGCCACAATTTTAATTTTCTTTGTATATTGAAGGTTTTGTATGTATTCGCTTCTTTTTTCACCACCTCCCTCACCCCATTTAAAAATCTTTGATAGTCCACCCCCCCTCCCACCAATCGTCTTGGGTTCAAGTTAGGAGTGAGATAAAGATAGCTAAAACTCCCCTACATTGGAAGTCATGTAAAGACGCTGTAGTCTGCCTGCACATAAAAAAATAACAAAACCATAACTACGACTTTGATGATAGTCTCGATGCTCTAACAAATATTATTCTCTGGAATACAAACTAGCATCAACATGTCAATTAATGATATATTCAAATATTCACAGATGCTGTACTGTATCACGGTGAAACTTGGGAACTGATGATGCGAAGGTGGGGGAAGATAGAGAAAGACTTCTGTACCAAAAACAAAACATTTGATATCTCCAAGATCCCTGACATCTACGACTGCATCAAGTACGATCTGCAGCATAACCAGCACACGTTGCAGTTCGATCACGCGGAAGAGCTCTACATCAACGCCAAGAATCTGGCGGACATCGTCATCCCTCAGGTGAGCTATTTGAACTATTCCAATGGATCAACCAGTTTATTGTAGATAACAATACATGGACAAAATTATATTCATAGACAGAAAATAGAAACTAATTTGGTCACAATGTAATACTTTTTTAATACTAGTTAAATACGTGACAACAGTAGATGCCCTCCAATACGGCCACCTTGGTACTGCACTCCCGGCTGGATTTCTAGTATTGCTGGTTTGTTAAGGCCCCTGTTACACTACGGTGGCCAGCCACGTCGCTGGCGACGTGGCCACCTACAAGTGCAGGTGTTTTCATTGAATCAGATGGAACCCTGTTACACTACGGTGGCTAGCGACTTGGCCGAAAAACAGCCACTCGGGTCACAAAATCAGCCACGGACACGGTGAGCTCGATAGTTGGGTATCACGTGCTTTGACCAAAACATCAGTGCGACTCATCAGTGTACAGACGGTGGTTTGTCAGTGAAAGTGTTTGGATTTTACCTGTAATTACTTTATTGTAAAGTTCTCTCCTTCTAATATAGATTAAGTTAAGGGTAGTGGGAAGGATAAGGAAACATCTGAAGATAATGTAAAGACAGGGGGTAGCATAAAAACCGGTAAGAATTTAGAAAGATTGAAATAACTATCAAAGGTCGTTGACAACAAAGTGAATACAGGTGATTTTATTTATATGAAGTGGAAAAGAACCCTGCTCTTTGGGACTGTACTATAGAAGAGTACTTTTTTTCTTAAGCAGGAGAGCTAACAACAACATATACTCACTGTTCGATGACATCTTTACAACTGAAAACGTCATTAAGCATCCACGAAGGTGATCAGCAACGTAGCCAGCCACTGTGTCAGTCGCTAGCCAAGACGCTAGCCACGTCGCTGGCCATGTCACCACCGTAGTGTTACAAGAGCCTAAACAACTTACAGAAATCCATCCTTTAATGTCTGTTCAAAAAATGCACTACCAAGATGTATAACTACAAAGGATAAAATACTCGCCTAATGAATTCTGTTTATCGGACATTGTAATATAAGAGACCACAATGACAATTGAACCCCAGAAAAGCAATAGAAATTTGTTGAATGAATAGTAATACCTACCAAATACTCTAGTATCGACTGTTAACAAAGGTCCTCTCATAGAAATTTGACTGCAATAGCAGCGGAATCTTGTGTAATGATTGGAACTTCCGTGTAACATAGATGATCTTGTCGGGGAAAACGCCAAATATAGATCAAGGTTTAACACAGTACATAGCACAGCATTTTAGAAGATGTTTAAAATTAAATCATGCAGAAATCAGCAATTAATCTGAGTTATTTTAGTGGTCGAATAAGGTAATCTGTTGACTCGTGTCTATTTCAGCTGCGGGAAATGTTTTTTGCAAATGTTTAATTATTACTAGAGGACCGAAGCTGGAATATCCGGTGGCCGAATGATCCAAGGTCGGACTACAGGGCCTTGATTGTATGTATTAATGACAATTAATGAAAATGATATAAGTGGTAAATACAGGGTGATTCAAAAAGAATGACCCGATTTTAACTTTTGATATTATTGATAGTCCCGCATTACTGCCACTGAAACTGCATTATCTACAACAAGGGTGGTCTAGAGTTTTAGAAAATCTCCACTAGATGCCTAATTAAGCGCTAACTGTGGGTGTGGCGTCATTCACAAACTTTGGTCATAAGCCAAGGTTTAAGGGCCCTACTTTTTTAGAAAACACAGAGAACTTTGCATCTTACCTAGAAATACTACGACATAGACTATTTCCAAAACTTTCTGCTGAATCTGAAAACTTCATCTATTAACAACAAGATAATATCATCTATCGACAAGCACCGCCACTCTGGCACAAGGATGTTCGCGGTTTCCTCAGTACCACTTGCCAGGACCGCGACACACGGCTTTGCATTCTTGGCCTCCAAGGTCATCTAACATAACACCGTGTGACTTTTTCTTGAGGAGATACGTAAAAGAACATGTAAGTGGTTCCCTCCATAGCTTGTGACATCGAGGAGCTTAAAACCAGGATATGAGAGATGCATAGTAGCTACAGTCCAAGTAGACTTCTAGTGGACAGTTTGGGATGAGTTCGGCTATCGTATAAATGTCATTCGAGCCTTCAATAGGAGGGCACATAGAACAGTTGTAGTACATCATCATAAACTTGATGTTTCTGTGAGTAATTTGATGTAACATTTGTTTGTGTGCACCATTTTTTTGAAACAATTATATTTTTCTGAAATGAGGTCATTCTTTTTTAATCACCCTGTACAACAAAGTAGGAACTATTACAGTGTCTAAGTAACAGAAGGTACTGAATGATAAATTAGCTTGTTTAATTTTTAATTGAACTACTCTAACTGTGTTTTTGCACACAATTTAGGAGTATGGCTTGACCAAAACTGAGAAGCTGACCATCAGCCAAGGCATCTGCACACCACTCCTGAAGAAAATCCGGGCTGACCTGCAAAGAAATATTGAAGAGTCAGAAGAAACGGTTAACCGCTTGAATCCCAGGTAACCCAGAAAACCAGCTAAGCTTTTGGTTCTAACTCATATTATTGCCGTAAAAAGTTAAAGTTTTATCAGCTTACATGGTAATTATCAAATTTGTGTAGAATAATGCATATTAAAAAATAAATAAATAAATGTATGCCCTTATCACTAAGTACTGATTATTCTTTAACAAATTTAATTATTCATTCTTGTGGAAACATTGCTTTAAATACTTTCTGTTTGTGTGATCAAATTAAAAAAGTATCTTCTAATACTTAAGTAGGATAATTTTAATCTTGGAGTAGGGTTTGATAATCGGATGAAATGGACAAGTCATATAGAACTTTTAATTTCAAGTCTTTGAAAGTTTATTTTTGTTGTTAGACATTTAGAGAAATCCTACTCCATTACAAAGTTAAATTAGCATACTACGCATACATTTAATTCCTACTTTCTTTTGAAATAATTGTATGGGGCGGATCGTTGACGACTGTCTTACCACATTTCATCAAATTTGGGCTAGTGTGGAATTCTTTAGCTCTGTGTACCTCCTGACATGCTTACACACACATGCATTCAGAAATCACTCTGAAACTTATTTTGGGTTCAGGGGCACCAAAATGAATACAACCACCAACTGAAAGGTCAGATGGTTGTGGAGAAAATTACATTTTATGTTTAGAAGTTTTATGTTCCGTACTTTGCTATAAATCAAAGGCGTGCAATAAACTTGTGCAGCTCTGGTATAGCTGGTGGTATCCCCAACACCACAGACTAAACTATCAAGACATTGTTGTGGGGTGCCGGTTATACAATTTTTTTCCATTCATTGCTGGGAGAAAGTTTGTGTCATTTACCTGATGCTTTTTATTTTTTAGACTTAATATAAGTACATACCTTCGTCCAAACAGTTCAATATTGTATTTATCCCATGACTAGTTTCGCTGCAACGGCAGGATCATCAGGTGGTAAAATGTTTCATCTGAGAGGGAATTGTCACACAAATATAAAATCGAAAGTTACAAAACATGAACACGTCACAGTGACACACGAAAAACATTTTATTTCAACGAAAACTTCGGGTAGGCTTACCGCGCACGACATAACATCCAACATGTCACTGTGTCATGTTCATGTTTTGTAACTTTCGATTTTATATTTGTGTGACGATTCCCTCTCGGATGAAACATTTTACCACCAGTTTTACCAGCATTACCAGCATTAGCATTTTACCAGTTTTGGGTGATGATGCTGCCGTTGCAGCGAAACTAGTGGGATAAATACAATATTGAACTGTTTGGACGAAGGTATCTACCTATATTAAATCTTAAAATACGCAGTTCAGGGGCTAAAAATGGAATATAGTTTATTTGTTGTCGTACATTACATGATGCTTGTACTCAGGTATTCCTACGGAGTGTCCAGCCCTGGCCGACATGTGAGGACACGCCTCTACTTCACCAGTGAGAGCCATCTTCACTCTCTGCTGACTGTGCTACGCCATGGAGGCTTGTTGGATGTAAGATTCATCATGTCTATTATCACATTATATTCACACAGTTGACATATTTTCATTGCGATTAAAAAAAGTGCCTAAACTGTATAAAAAATCATACACAACTCTAAGTAATTTTACGGCAATATTTTACCTCTAAAAGTTATAAATTTCCGCCATAACTCAATGTTCAGTGGATAAGTCGAATTACAATTCTCCCTATATCTCCAAGTTTTCTCTACAAGTGCACCAGTCAGTGACACAACCGGATCAGTGTTTGTCTGCTCCTGCTGTCACAATACTGCACTGTTTGTTATCTCTGTTGAGTTTATTAAAAAATAAACCTATAATTCCAACTATTCATAAGTCAGACTATAAATAAATCTTTATTTGTTGTAAGGATTAAAAAATCATTAACAATTGTCAATAGGCCTACTTAATACTAGCATGTGACATATCAATCATGTCCTCTGACCGGGACGATCATATCCGCCAGTCTTCGGCAATCACATCCACCAACTGCAACGATCATGTCCGCCGGTCTTACGCAATGTGTCCGCCAGTATTTTGCGATCGTGTCCGCCAGTCCGCTATTTTTTGGTGATGGTGTTCGCCGACCGGGGTGATCATGTCCGCCGCTCTTAGGCGATTATGCCCGCCGATCGGGATGATCGTGTTTGCCGATCGGGGTGAGCGTGTCCACCGCTCTTTGGCGATTATAATATCCACCGACTAGGGTTTTCGTGTCCGCTGCTCTAAGGCGATTTTATCCGCCGACCGAGATGAAAGTGTCCGCTGGTCTAACGCGACCAAGTCCGCCGAACAGAGATGTTTGTGTCTACCGATCAAAGGCGCTTGTCCCTTACCTTTGTGACGTTCTCCGGGCCTCAGTTGATTCAACATCAATAATTATTATTATGAATTTGTATAAACTTTTTGAAGTATATTTGACTTAACAAAATAACGGTATAACCGGCAGGAAAAACTTGAATTATCAGCGGGAAATACACAAATTTTGTGAAGTTAATTTTGTGGACACTCTGTATAATCTCGTATGTGCAATTGGGAAATGTTTGCCAAAATAATATTTAAACACAGAATAAAAATAGCTAAACTTTTTATTGCAAGGTGAAAATTACAAAGTAAACCAGCCCTAGTTATTAATCTCCAACAAAAAATTATTAACACGTATATTCAATTAGATTCAGTATATTCTCCACTCAACAATGAAAAGTCTTACCAAAACGGCTAATGGATCCTCTACCAGTATGCGGACTGTTTCTTAGGTACACAGTAGGAAAAATGTAAATGTGCAACTAGCACTGATAAACCATAAAATGATTCCTTGCATAAATAAAAACAAAAATTTGATGTAAAAACAGGTTTAGAAGAGTTTCTTTAGCTTTATACAAAACATTAGTTAGTACTGAAAAAACGGAAAGCCAGAAAAGTGGTGGTAGTGAATTAGCTTCTTGATGATCATTTTGCACGTGTTGTTGAATTCACAATGATAAACACACTTTTACGACAAAACAACACTTTTGTCGTGTTGTTTGTCAAAGTGTTGTTTTGTCGTAAAAGTGTGTTTATCATTGTAGTGAATTAACGTAAAAGTTCTTGCAGATGTCATCACACACAGCATAGTTTTTTAAGTACATAGTATTTACATAGTATTTTTTACATAGTATTTAAAGTACAGTTAACCCCAATTCCCCCAGTGGGTTATAGATTTCATGAAATCAGAGAACATTAAGTGGTATATTTTTGCAAATCTGCATCGGTGTGTGTGTGGTTGCAGGTGTTGAATGACGAGCAGTGGCGCCGGGCCATGGAGTACGTGTCCATGGTGTCGGAACTCAACTACATGTCCCAAGTGGTGGTGATGCTGTATGAAGACCCAACCAAGGATCCGTTCTCCGAAGAGAGGTCAGATGACCGTAATACAGTGTGTCCACATTCTGGAAAGTCAAGAAAAAAGCCCAGTTCAGGAAATATCAGGGAAATAGACAAAAAGTCTGGGAATACAGGGAAATGTGGAATTGAGGAGACTTTTCAATGCTCTAATCGGCGGTAACCCCACTATCGTAGCATTTTTCATAATTTTTAACAAATGCGACAATTTATTGTTGTACATTTGTGCTTGGAATGTTTTGAATTACTAGTCTTTTTCTTGTTTTGTTCTTTTATTTTGATTAGTTGTTAGCTTTAAAATGGCTGCCAAAAAGAGTAAATTTCATAAACTGTGGCTTGATGCAAAAATATTTCCTGAATTTAGTGGTCGGTTAGTCTTTGGAGTGATGCAACTTTGGCTTAGTAAAATGTGTCGAAAGACATTTAAGCTCAGTAACATGGGTAAGCTGTAACTTAATTTCACATTCTAAAGTTCTTAATTATTAACAACATTATGGGGATGGAGGAGGCTGGATTTTTTTTTTCCTTCCTTATTTTGAATACCATATTCTTAAAAATTGATTACTTCATTGGAATTTGTCAATACATATTTCAGTTTTTTTTCTGTGATTTAACTTGTTTAAGAAGTAATATTTTTTGTTTATGTATTATTAAAATTTTTGAGAAGTATTTTTCTTAGTCAATCAATGGAAAATGGTCCGTGAAAGTCAAGGACATCAGGGAAATTAATGAAAAGTGTTGAATGGATACCTTGTAATAGTTTAATAAGTTAGTTTCCTACCACCATTTAGTTTCCTACCACAATGCCATAAACAACTTCCTCTCCTGAGTATGAGGATGTGTAGTGTAAGGATGGGACTGCCGAGAGTTTATACTAAACTGAGTGCCTGTTGGTAGGTTTCACGTGGAGCTGCACTTCAGTCCGGGGGTGAACTGTTGTGTGCAGAAGAACCTTCCACCCGGCCCAGGGTTCCGGCCTCACAGTCGCAATGACCAGAGCAAACAACAGCTGAGCCGCATAGACCAAGAGGACACCACACCGGAGGAAACCCCACTCACTTCGGTAACTGTCCGTTTCTCAAGTCAGGCTATCCTTTGTAGAGATGTGCCGAGTTGAGTCATTTGATAACTCGCCTACCCAGCTGACTCGAATTGTGAGTCGAGTCGGACTTGACTTGCTGCAAGACGAGTCGGCAATCTTCTTCTAGTTCAAGTTTTACTTGAGTTGACTCGATAAGTCAGCAAACTTCGTATGAGTTTTGTTCTAATTTGAGTTTGATTTTCAACCAATAGTGTCAGTTTGGCGAGTCAAGTGGAGTATGTAAAACCTTACGGGGGACCAGTCAGGTCGAGTTTGCTATCTTTGGAAGTGTTAGGTTCTGATTCTTGTTGAGGACGACTGGTGGGGTGTATGTTGTACTTCAGGGCCTGCACCCCTAGAACTGGGATGTCCACTACCCAATACCAGCTCAAAGCACTGAGCTGGGCTAACGGGCGTAGCTCCCTTTATTAACTGAAGGAGGGCAGCTTCGGCTGTTCCGAACCCTGGCAGAGGTGACCTTGTGCCAATCGCGCGCTTACTGGGTGTCTCACTCCAGCTCCCCCCAAAAGGGAGGAAATGAGTCAGGATCAATCAATCAATCAATCAAAATCTCTTTATTTTCAATATCATCAAGATATGAAATGGTGTCAACAAACAAGTTACAATTAAGTTAAAATATGTGTTTCTTGCTTTACAATAATGGGTCTTGATCAGAGTGCTTCATGGTGAAGTATTCGTCTAGTGTGTACAGGGGTCGTGCCACCAGCCATTTGTGAAGTTTTTTCTTGAGGTCTTGAGGGTCCAGGTTCTTCAGATTTTCAGGCAGTGAATTATAGAGTTTGCGTCCCATGTAAGATGGTTTTCTGCTGTATGTTGTTGTGTGATGAGTTGGAAGTATATAGTCCTTTGCTCTTCTTGTACTGTATTGATGGTAATTTTCTCCACGGGGGAAATCCTTCTGGTAGGTGTGGGTGATCAGAATATGAATATATAAACACACTACCGTTAGAATTCCTAGCGATTGGAAAGCTGTTTTGCAACTCTCTAGTGGTTCAAGATTAGCCAGTGTTCTAATTGCCTTCTTTTGTAAAATGAGGATTCTGTTAAGGTTTTGTTTGGTTGTTCCACCCCAAATTGCCAAGCAGTATCTGATGTGAGATTCAAAGAGCGCATAGTAGGCTGTTTTCGCAATCTCCAATCCTCCTACCCACTTCATTCTACGGACAACGAAGATGCCTGACCCTAGTTTTTTACTTAAGTTGTTGATGTGGGGGGTCCAAGAGAGGTTGGCGTCAATGGTAACTCCAAGTAGTTTAGTTTCTTCTTGAATTATTAGCCCAGGGATTTTAAGTACCGAGTCCTGTCTTCTACTGAAGTTGATGGCAATCGTTTTTTCTGGATTTATAGCTAGGTCATTTTTGAAGCAATATTGGAGGGTCTTGTCTGTTGTTGAGATAATTTCGGAGTGAAGCTCTTGTGTGGAGAATGAGTTAAGGAGAAGTGTCGTGTCATCTGCAAACATGACAGTTTCTACTTGGGGCTTGATTACACATGATGGAAAATCGCTTGTAAACAGTGTGAACAGGAAAGGGCCCAGTACTGAGCCTTGTGGTACTCCTCTGGATATGGGCTTGGAGTTTGATGTATAGGCACTTCTCTTTCCATTAGTTACAGTTTGTATTTGAACAACTTGCTGACGTCCTTTGAGGTAGCTTGCGACCCATTCTAGTGATTTGCCTTTAATTCCTAGACTTGCTAGCTTTGTAAGAATAAGATCGTGCCCCAGGCAGTCAAAAGCTTTACTGTAGTCCACCATAACCGCTGCTACTAGCTTATTATTTTCCAAGTGGTCAGTAATGGACTCAACCAAACTGATGAGAGCTGTAGTTGTTGATCTCCCTTTCATGAATCCATGCTGGTGTTCGGATAAGAGATCATTCTTTTGAAGATGTTCAATCATTCTTTTAAGTACTATTTTTTCTATGATTTTTGAGAAAGTAGATACTAAGGAAATAGGCCGATAGTTTTCTACTTTGTTGTGAGGTCCTTTTTTGTGTTTTGGATATATTTTTGCTATTTTTAGTAAAGAAGGGAAGTAGCCTTGTTCAAAAGATTTATTGATCACACGAGCGAGTGGAGCAGCGAGTTGGCCAGCACAGTACTTAACAGCCTTTGATGGGACTTCATCTAAACCGCTAGAAAAACTTGATTTGAGGGACCTTATTGTTTCTATTACTTCTTTTGTATTAGTTGGGATGAAGTTCATTGTTTCGACTTGTTGAGCATTCAATGAATTACCCATAAGGGGCGTGATAGATTGTTGATCTTTTTGTTTTCTTAATGTGTTGTCTGCTATTTCTGAGAAGTATTTATTTAAGTGCTCCGTAACAAGGTTGGGATTCCTCTCAAGTTTACCATTTATTTCCAGCTCTTCACAAGTGTCGGGTGGACTTTTAGCTTGCTTTTCTGAGTTTATTATATTCCATAAGGCTTTTGACTTATTATGGGAATTACTTATGTGCTCGGCTGTTGTGTTGCGCTTCAGCTTTCTAAGTTCAAGATCATAGTGTTTCTTCTTACGATTCATTTGCTGCCTATCAACATCACTTCCAGTCTTTTCATATTTTCTTACAGCCCTAAGGAAGTCATCTTTAAGTATCTTTGCTTCTGCGCTGTACTTAACGTTGCACGTAGGTTTTTGTTTGATGTCGGGGATCTGGGGCTTCTGTGACCTTCGGGCGCGGTTGCAGTGTAGCCGGGGCCTTTGGCGTGAGGGTTTCCAGTGACCTAGTTATTCCGCTTGTGAACCACCCATGACCCAAGTAAAACCTAAAATGGGGACCTCGGGATCCGGTTAAAGCCCCTGGCTTCGGCCAGTCCGGATATTGGGTTGGACTCGAGGGGGCAGAGGTTGTCAGTATGCTCGGCACACAGCTTTGGCTGTGGGGGGGCCCTCCAGCCTCATCTGGGGGCGTTGCTCACAGACGAAAGTTGAGAAGTAGCATGGATGGTGCTGCCACTGTCACTCACAGCGGATGTCAATTTGGGTTCACCGCCGGTTGAGTACCACAGGCCTGGTGAATTCCGGGTTTTGTGGGGGCCTAATCCGCCTTAATGTGATTTGGGGCACTTGTTCCATAACTCCCCTTGTCACAAGACTGGTCCGGTTGAGGCTCACGCCAGGTACGGACCGCCTGTGAGGGTAGGGGGAGCCACCACAAGGGTTACCCTTGTGGATGGAGCCAAACAAAATCGAAAAAAAGAAAGAAAAAGAAAAGAAGATGAGAACGACTGGACTTGACACATCACTGAAAGCCCAGGCCATGAAAGCCCCTCTCTGTAGTGGTAATAAAAGAAAGCGTAGGAATTGAAAAAACAATGCTGTCACACACTCATGAATTAATGTTTCTTGAATAGAAGTCAACTAAACAAACAGGAAGTAAATATTAAATGCCGCTTTTCAAGGCACAACAAAGGAAATGTTTATAGGTTAGGGTTCAAGTTACAAAATCATTTACTTAAATCATAATTTATAATTTTGCTTAAAAAAAATTTTTTGTTTTGGAGTACGCAATGAATAGTTTGTGACCTATTCTGGTAATATTGTATGGCCAAATGTAGGTTAGGATAATATTTTTCAATACTTACTCATTTCCAGATTTTTTTAAACAAGTAAATTTGTTTGTTTTTATTCTAACCTGGTTAAAGCTTGGCAAATGGCCAGCAAAGCAGTAGTAGAATATCCTAGGTCGGTCGATGTTCCACAAGGTTTGATTGCAGGGAGGTTGGGTCGTCAGAGAAGGGGGAAAGATTGATTTACTGTGAGAAATACAATGTGCAGAATGGAATAGAATATGTCTTCCATTACGACTTTTACTCTACATATTTACACTTTAACAGTAAAAAGGGTAAATAAAAACTGTTGCAATGGCAATCAATTTCATTTGAGTTTCAGATTGGGCCGGATAATGTCCGGTGGTTGAAATCAATCACCATTGTAACTTTTTATTTGTGTTTTCCAACTTTTTAAGACATACATTGAAACACCACCATGTCTCAGGACCAGAGCTGAGAAACTCACCACGGGAAGACTCATGCCATATCTTCCTTTTAGTTGCGAGCAGAAGTTCAGTGTAAGGTCAAACACGTGATATCTGAAAGTTGGATTTGAGGGTTCTTACTGAAGTAATAAATAACATATATTTTAGGTAGGCTTATAGTCATAATTTAATTTTTTATTATATTAATGATAAATTTGATATTGTTTCAGGACTCATCTGGAGGGTCAGAAAGTCCTTTTCTAGGGAAAAAAGTAGTTTTAAACACCAATAGTAAAAAAGTTACTATCCCAATCTCTGAGCCGATCCCAATCAAGTAAGTGCATTCTTTTAAAATATAAGTTATCTTTTCTATTATTTTTATTCAAAGGCTTCCTGCCGCTAAACTATTTCACATTTAAGTCTGTTTTGAAAATAGGATATGGCAATATTGATTGAAAGGCCAAGTTTGAGTATAATCACATAATCTTTTCATAATAAAATAACTTTGTGTATTATTAGGCCTACAAAAAATAGGCTAGCCTACAGTATGATAATTCGCATCTAGGGTATTTTGACAGTTATAAAAGTGGTTTTTGTTTAGTTTCAACAGTGTACAATATCATTTGTATATTTGTCATGTTTGTTGAAAAAGTTAACATTGGGTAAAGTAACTTAGGACTAAAGGAACCCTTAGCTTGATAAGTTATTGGCTCGGGAGAATTTTTTAACTTTTTATACTAAAATAAAATACATTATAGTTTTTTAACTTTTGTTAGGCCTAGGCCTAACTTAGTAGGTGGAAGGTTTTTGCCTTGTATTTATTAATGCTATACTTAAGCTTAGTAGGCACATCAACAATTATTTTAAAATGAAATAACTTAGGCCTAGACATTTATTTTACAAATAATAGCGAAGCCGACCCGAAGTTTTATTCAACTTACAATACCCGAGCCCGACCCGAGTTTTTTTTTACATACATAGGCTACCCGAACCCGACCCAAGATTTTTTTAACTCACACACCCGAACCCGAAACCGACCCGAATTTTTCTTTAACTTATAATGTTCAAACCCGACCCGACCCGAAAATTGATGTTAATCTACTACCCGACCCGAAACCGACCCGACTTGAAAAATCACTACCCGCAGACCTCTAATATATACCATTAAGAAAGCAGATGGACACATGGATCCTTAAAATCACATAAAATCACAATAAAATCACATAAAATCAAAACAACTTTAAAAAACACACACAAAACATGCTTAATGTTGTAAGAAGTAGCTCCATAAATATCTATAAACTAATTGTGAGAACTCATCCATCAAAATTTTTGACAAAGCACTTGTACATGTACCTCAAACACTTTAGTACAATTTGTGCTAATAAATGGCTATGATTATGAGTTTGCTGTGACTATTGACAACCATGTGGTTGCAGGAACGGCAGCGGCGGGCCGGCAGTGGAGATCAGGGGAGCAGAGGCAGGCGCAAACGACGAGAAGGGCAGTCTGGCGAGCACCATAGCGGAAAACGAGCCTCGCTCTCGCAGTTTCGACCAGTCTACCAACGCCAACAGTATGTCTTACCATTGCTCTTAGTTGCTAGTTGGTTCTCATAACCTAACTTGATCTGATTACAGTATGATGCCGTTAGTTTTTGTCAAGCTTAAATTTTCTTCAGGAATCCCACAAGATTTAAATTTATTGAAGCTTAATATCATGAAAGAAACTGATATAAGAGCTTACCTTCATGAAGTTTTATTGAGGCCTGCAACTAAATATCGAATAATTCATCTCCTTATTAACAACTACTTTAATTTTAAAATTTGAATGTTTAATTTTATAACTACTATTTTGTCACAATAATACCATATTACTCTTAGACACCCTATATACATGTCAACTCATATATACGCTAGTTTAATATTAATTATATTCATTCCCAATTGGGCTTTTATATTCCGTTTCAGACTTTCCTCTAATAGTTAAATAAGTTAGGATTTGATTCACTGCGTTTTATTTTATTGTCTTGATTTTATTGATCGTTCGAGTATATCAGTTTAAGACTTAACATAGGCACATACCTTCATCCATACAGTTCAATATTGTATATCCCACGACAACAGCAGCATCATCAGGTGGTTAATGGAAATATAATATGTAGAAGAGTTAATTCATCAGTATGTAAACGAAACGTAAACATTTGCCATATTTACATTTTAAATGTTCACATAGAGGATATGAGTCTTATAAATTATTCATTTTACAATTTTAAACCTAACTACTTGTTTATTTACTATTTTTTAGATATTGAGGCTCCAAAGCTGTTTCAGAGTCTAGACTCTTTCAGCCAAAAAAGAGGTAAATCAAAACCACTGCTAGCTTGGTTTGTGGGTTTCCTCGATTTCAAATTAATTTGTATTGAAAAGCAGATTAACAGTAGAATTTACTTTACTAGATTTTATTATTAATTTATATCCTACTAATGGTATTATAACATTATTCCAATTAATATCGGCATTCTATACAATTTTAAAGTATTTATATTTATACCTATTGTAGGAAAAAAAAAACCTTTACTTTCCGCTTGTTGGATTTCCTTTGATATTTTGGGTTTGGATCCAGATGCTTTAACAAGGAATTAAATGTTGAATGTACTTACCGCATCCAAAGTGTTGGAACTACCTCCAGTTATTATATTAACATACTACTATAAACACTTTGAAATAATTTTTTCGTCTCACTGTTTAACAAATACCTTGGAAAAAATCATCACTTGACATTTTGTTGTCATTGCAGTAATATGGTCTATTAAATTGCGTAAGTCCTTTGTAAAAATTTCCTACTACATAAATTTTCGCCAAACTTTTCTTTATTCTGAAACAAAAGTTTACACTGACTCATAGTTATTGAAACAACTATTGCTATGACAGCAGCTCTGTAGGAAGAAACCCACTGATCTAACAATATTGAATATTTTTAGTTGTGCGAAATCAAGTTTCTTGCTTAATTTATGGTTTGAAAGAGATTCAATTTTGCCAACATTACAGCTTGCTAACAATCTCGTCCATCAGGTTGGCATTAGGATTCTGTGGTTGCACACACGTATCCTCAAACGTGTTTAAAATCCACGTTTAAAGTCACAATTTTTGCCAGAAAATTTATTTTCCAACTATTATTTTTTATAAGGTTTGGCTTTGCCCAAAATAAATTAAGAGCATCAACGATTCTGGCATTGATTTTTTTTCCTTATTACATTGTTATATTTTTGTTATTTTTATAAACATTCTTCTTTTTTTGTGAATCTAATAGTAAGATGTATATTTTTTGGTCTTGGTAGAGTACTGGATTCATTTGAATCTCTCTATAGCTTCACTACCATAGCCTGTTAAACCAGTGATGGTTAAAATTATTGACCAGACCAAATTATTACCTCTCCTGACAGTCCTGACAGAAAAATCCAAGGGGTGTAATATGTTTACCAGTCACAACTCATGATTCATCTGCCTTTTTTGTTATTTTTATTGGTTTCATTTACTATATGTTTAGGAATGTCAAATGCAAACAATAAAAACTAATTTCCTTTACCAACAACAACTAGCATGGCAGGTAATCGCTTTTTGCATTTTGATCCATTTTATTACCTTTTGAACCTCTTCATTTTAATCATTTATAGCTTAAAATAGTTTACCGTTAATTAGAAAGACCTGAATTTTATATTTATTTTTTATATGCAACTGTTTTAGTATTTGTAGTACGTACGTACCATATTAGTATTCCAGCATAGAACACTTAATGTGTCATTTTGACTAACTTTTACTTTTCTTTGTCTATTTTCAAAATATTTCTTAGTGCATTATTTATCTGAGCATGTTTGTCTATTTATTTAAATTTCAGTATTGATTTTCTAATTATTATTCAAGTTAACTGCAGAGAATTATTTTAATATTGAAGAAAAAAGTTCAGGGGATCCAAGCAAATTCAAGCAATTAAAATGAGCTTTTCTTTTGATTTTGTGACTGATGACAAAAAATTTGTTCAAGTAGTATTCATGGTTGTTACACCTTATCAATGTCTAAATATGTTTCGTTAAACTTACTATCCTAGAATTTTTAGTTTGATCTGACTCCCTATTAAACAATTTCTGTGACATTTAATTTGTTCAAGTGTGAAGTAGGCATATCAAGCTAATAAACAAAATGAACCTTTACTACAGTCTTAAAAACCAGTATGGAAAATGTTTTTATTTTTTATATTAACATACGTGCAAATGACAACTTTTACACTAGTTAAAGACTAACAGGTTATTAATTAAATAACTTTTAGAAATTAAATATTCATAACAGCATGGCTACTGAGGGGTGCGAGGAAAATGATATTTTTAGGATTGCTTGAAAATTAAATAACATTTCATATTAGCATAGCTTACTTTATTAATCTCCTACTTAGAGTTTAAAATTTTTAGCCATAAATATATATTTAGGAAATTTTATGCTGAGTTGAAGACAGTCACGCTTTAACTATCTCTTTGTATCCAGATCTGTTAACAATTATGAACATTTCCTTTTCAGTCATATTTCTTTATTCATAGCTATATTTATCCCATTTGACTCTCTCCTCATGATTCAGTATCAACAAATGGTTGAAGGTTCACAGAAGGTTGAAGGTTGATTTGATAATTGACTGGAGTGTCTTGTTAACAGATTTCTGCGAGGTGAAGTGTTTTGTTTTGTTAATTTGTCTTCTTCTGGTCGGAGAGACCGTGGATGGTCATGGGTGTCCCAGTGTTGCACACTCCACCACGACCGTTGCCGTTGCCGTTACTGTTACCGTTATGACTACGTTTACCGCATTCTTTTTACTGATTCCCCGGAATGTGCCCACATTTAGGCTGGTCCTTGTTTAAGTCTTTACGATAGTAAAGTCTATTCATCTTCCTAGGAGTAATTTGACATAAAAATCATTATTTTAACTACTAAACGCAAGAGCTCAAAACCACGGAAAATAGAGTGATTGTCTATTTGGATAGTGCTAAACCATAATTACATCATACAGTGCTAAAGGTGCTAAATAAAGAGATAACACCATCAAAGTTTTAATTTTGAAATAAAAAAGAAAACACAATTACACTCTCTGTTTTACTTTTTTCCGGGAGTCCTTTTCATGGACAAGAAAACCTGTGAACATGTGTAAAAGACCTTTCGAATGTGTAGAAAACCTGATGAACATTGAAAATTCTCCAATTAAAACTCTCAGATGAATAGCTTATTGTAAAATAATTTTATTTTATATTGTATTGACCTTTCGAAACAAAAATACCATTCTAAGTAAACTTACTATGGTTATTTAAAAATATTTTATTACTTTTATGAATTAGCTAAAAATAATAGTGTGTCTATCAAAAGGTCTCCTGTAAAATGAAGAAAGTATTTTTTTTTCATTTTAGAATTAAAATTCTGAACCAATTCAGAGCTTTAAAACTACGTCATCAAAATTATTTTGTAGCAACCAAATATTGTATCAATGTGAGATGTAGCTGTATATTAAAGTATACACTTAACTATTCGTGTTTCTCCCAAAAACTGTATAGTGTACCAACTAATCTTAATTCTCAGTATTTAAAAGTAACTGTTTTCGGTAAAAAATATGCCCAAAAAGTAATTAAGATTCTTTACTCTAAGGATTTTTCAATAATTTAGCCCAGTTATTTGTATGAATAGTTAACATTCAGCAGAAATGTATATGCAGTGAAGTGAAGAATATTTCTTCCCATTAATTCCTCAAATCATCAGACTGATTCTAGTTAGGTTATCCCCAGCGTCTGGTATATTTGAATTTCCTTCCTTTATTTTTATAAAGTTTTTAAGTCAGTTACAAATGAAGTGATCTTCTGTTGAAATTAAGAAGAATAAATTGTTTAATGGTGAATAATGTTTTATAAAACTACATCAGATTAATTATCTTGCTTTAGTCATTAGCTCCATCTGATTAGTAATTTACTCGGAAATGAAATTCATTGTGCAAACTGCAAACACAAAAATTTTTAAGCTTTAAAAGGTTTGTTGTCCGCGCAATAACGGGACAGTGGCGGGTGGCTTGTGGTGAAGTTTGCAATCACTGGTTCCCTCCCCCTGCCCTCCCCGTCCCTTCCTTGTTTGTTGCATGTTTTTCCCGCTTTAGTCCCCTTTTGATAACCAAATTACTATGTAAAAGTAAACTAATAGATTTCCTCTTTTTCTTAAATTTGTATGCACTTATCGTGATCTCAACAAATTAACGATTAGTAAGCAGTTAAACTCTTTTAATGAACTGTTGAAAGTAATCGTAAATATTTTAATTTTGTAATTGCCATTTACAGTACTAAGACTGTTAACAATAGTGTAAAAATTTTGCATTCGTAAATGCTTTCTGATCTTGATTTTTAGGATCAAACCACTATAAAAAAATTTGTAAGGAAATGAATTTTGGTATCGTAAAACTAAAATAATTAATTTATAAAGTTGTCAGATAAGCTTTCTAAAAGTGCTTAGAATATAAAGTAATTATATATTAGTTTGTTATATGAATTTGCGTTGGTAATTTTTTTTTTTTTTTTTTTTTTTTTTTTTTTTTTTTTTTTTTTTTTTTAAGTTGTATTTGGCTGATACCATAAAATGCTTTGCATTAAATTTTATTAAATATTTATTGTCGACTCATTTAGAATTAGTTTTGTTATTATGAGTAGTCTCAATTTTGCTCGGCTTTGCATTAATATTATGTTGTTTTTTTGTTGCAATTTTCCTCTTTATCTTGCCATTCATTTCCTCATTTCATTTCTTGCTTCAATTCATGACCTAAATATCTTTCCTTCATTGCGGTTTAAATCTAATATGCAATCGATTAGACCCAGACATCGCGAATATTGAGTCTACAAATATTAACACACAAGAACAATCTGAAAGTATAAAAAGTGATGAAAAATCTCCTAAAGCGGGTGCAGAAAGGTCCTCTTTTGATTTTAACGTTAAAAAGTCTGAAATTTTAAGTGCCTTGGCCGGTTCTAGGTCATTCTTTAATACAGATTTCATGCGATCAAAAAGCATTGATTTAGGGAATGGAGTGAGTATTCGAAATAGAGTGTCAGAGAATATTCTTCCTATTAAAGCGGCATTGAAAAAAGCTTTGCGAGGTTTGACCCCGGGCAGACGATGCTCCTCTAATAAGCTGAGTCCTCCTGTTGACACAAACGTTCTCAACAAATCCTGGAACAAACTAGACATTTGTTCCCTGGACCTCGCTCATGTCGAGATCTACTCCCATAGAAGTTACAAGAATCCCATTCAGAATATTGATTTTGACAAAGGGATAGAGTACTCTAGTAAATTTTCACCCCCAGATGTGTCAAGGGAAAAACCAGCTAACACCCCCATTAAGTCCCCTTCGAATTCAGTCGAGGATTCCGTTTTTTCCCCGGAAAGTTCCAAAAAGGATCAGTTTCCAGAACTACCCACTTCAAGCGTAAACCTGAGACAGGACTCGTTTTATAAATCACCCAAGATTATTTTTGTGAAAAATAAGTCAATGAGTCACCCGAGCTATTGCCGATCGTGGTCTAGCCGTTGTTGTTGCGAGACTAAAGACTACACTTACCACGTGATAGACGACCCGAATGTCATGCTCCACACCGACACAGACACCCACATCTCCAGCTCCCGAGCCCAGTACCCTCCCCCCACCCGGAGGACCCAGTCCGTGTCTCACTGCCTCGACATGACTCGACTGTCCCCCCCCTCCGCAGACCCTGGCCCCCCCCGTCGCCACCGTCACAGCATCTCCGGCCAGATGGGCTACTTTAGGCTGCCCGCCGCGTTGCTGATGCCCGTGCAGAAGCGCGTCAGCAGTACGAGTAGCCTCTTCAGCACAGCTGTCATCAGTGGCAGCAGCAGTGCACCCAACCTCTGCGACATGATCCCAAACTCGGCCAGCGTAACAGGTAATCTAACCCGAAGCCCCTCTCCCGTGTTTCTTCTATCAGCATGCAGTAGATAACCTTACTCATTCTGGCTAGTTTGACATTTGAACTGTGTGTTTTTCTACCTAACCTTTCTAAAATCTCTGCTTTTGATTAATAAAGCTGGTATGTTATTCCATATAGGTATGAATTTCTGAATACTCCTTATGTCTGATTTTGGGTTTGGTTTTCTTGTTATTCAACCTATTTATAGTTAAAAATGTAGGCAACAGTAGTTTTTATTATTTTAATGGAGTTCGTTGACCATTTTATTATTTTACGTAGGAAAATGCAGCTTAAAAATGTATACACGACATTGGGTTAAAAATACTGGTATATACATATAAGTATTAGATAAAATTTCATAACACTGAAAACATTAAAGAAATTAAATTTGTTAACTGCTGGATTTTTTAAAAATTAGAAGTTTGTTCAGAAAGTAATGAAAGTTTGTGCTTCTGTTCTGCAGCTCTGAGTGTACAACCGAACATTGTTTACCTTCTGAATAACCCCCATATTTTGGATTCAATTCAGAATATGCTAATCTATTGTAATATATATCTTGTCTCTTGTAGTCAACACCAAGGTAAATAATACTCAATATCTATATCAAACTCGATAGTACACTAATATGCATAAAATTTAAGAACAACTCCCTGACTGATCTAATCCCTTTGCCGTCACCACTGAAAGCGTAGAATGTAAGCCAATACAGGCCAATCAACCCTTAAGGACAAGTGGGCAGTAACCTTATGCTCCATTAATTGAGACTTTGCTGTGCATCTACACGACTGTTTGTATGTTATTTCCTAATGATTTTCCAATACTGTGGTCCTACTCGTGTATGAGAAAGTCGTAAAGACCTTTGCTCCCAAGGAAGATTTTTACTCTTTACCTGTACAGTTGGGTTGTCTATAAAATGCATACTATATTTAGTTATCATTTAAAATCATATAATTTAAAAGAATTTAATGTAATTTATGTATAGCGGGTAGTATAGAATTTAAAACGATTTCAAGACGATGAGTGGCAATTTTCAAACTATATTCATTTAAATTCCTCCTCATGTTAGCAACCCCTCGTGTAAGTATTTTTTTAAAGAAGTTCACTTTAATTACGGAAATATGTCAAATTGAACAGTTTGATGAAAGTACATACAAATTTTGATTTATTGAAAGGCCAGAATAAAGAATTTTTACAAGTAGCATCTCTGCCCATGAGAAATTTCCGATAAATATTCCAAGGCTTTGTTCAACCAAACGAATATTCTGACAGCTCTGTTTCCACTCAAAAGATTTCCGTTAAGAAGAGATGGCAAAAACTTGTACTGTTTTGTTTGTTACTTTTACCCATTTTTTGTTTATTTTTCACTAACAAGTAAAACTGACCTGAATCAGAAAAAATGCACCTAATAATCGCTTAACTTTTCCTATTATTTTATTTTTATTTACATTTTTAGTAATTATTTCAATAAAACAAACTATGTGTTTCAATATAATGTTTCAAGAAAAAGCCCTCAAGATTGTTTTGAAACACATAACCCTAGATTTATCTGTTTATTTATTTATTATGATATAACTTTTATAAGAGTATTCCAGCAAAAAAACAAAAAAAAAAACTGTTTGTTTGGTTTTGAGTATTTTGATTATCATTATGCTGTTAATAAATAAATATTGTTACATTTTGTTGTTTAATAAGATAACAATGCAGTGTTTTTCTGTAGTGATTAAATAAAAAAAATAGTGTTAGTTACAAAGTTTTATTACTATTTAAAAACATAACATGGTGTTGGTGTTATTTGTAAAGTTTTATCCTTGCAACAAGGAAAAGGGACTTATATTTCTTTAAATTACTCGTACTTTCAAATTTTGCTTCATACTCGTAGTTTCTAACCTGGTGTCTTATTTGTTATTTTGGCATGTAATTCCTCCTGATATTATTTTCAAGCAGGGATGGACTTGGTTTCTTAGCAAATATGTTTATCAATTCCATTTTTGTATATTTTTCATCTGTTTTCCTAAGGAAATTATCCTTGATTCAACCTGACAAGTCAAGCTAGTTTCTGACATTTTTTAGGTGTCTTAAAAACATTTTAAATGGAAATTCTTCTAAAAAGACTATTTATTTATTTGTGATCACTGCCCAAGTATACTAATTTACTGTTCATTTGTGATACATATACAACAATTTGCCCCTTAAACCCAGTTATTTTTCAATATAAATCTTGAAAGTTAAGACGTATTTCCTGTCACTCTCACAATCCCTTTCTCAGTCCTGACAGTTAATAACTATCGCTTATTCGTTCACCGTGGTTTCATCCCAGAGTTGGCATTGCACTGCACTGTTTTTCGCAACATGTCAAGTGTGTTTTAGTTTTACTCTGACTAATATATGGTGCAACCGGATGAAGAACTGAGATAATAAACATTACAGATGGTGTATGTATATTTTCAAGAATTCTGATAGGTAAGTTCTGAATTGCTTGAGTAGTCTGCATGCACATACTTTGATTTTGGTCATGCCCTTTTAAACATCACTAATTCCATCAGAAAGGTTGGATTTAAATTTAAGTTTGGTAATCTTATCAATCTAGATATATTTAGTGCAAATATTAGAGATCATTAATTTTTCAGTAAGATACTTTAACACACCTTGAATTATAATCGGTCTTATTCAGAATTGTTAGTTTAGGATAATTTCTGTTCAAGCGCCCATGGTATTTAAGTTAGATTGGGGAAATCAAACATATACCTTAGATAAGTTAATTAATGACTTCAATTTAACCTAGATTGTTTTCAACAAAACTAGTGGAAGTTTTGAAGAATACAATTTTAATTTTTGCTCATTATTGAAAACACTAATACGTCTTTCTGATGAGTCTCCATGGAATCAACCACAAATTTGAAGAAAATAGCATCGGTATGTCAGAATCTACATTTTGTAGTAGGCGTTTTTTGCATAAACAAGCAGATTTTTAATTCATTAGTGTCATTGCTACTAGCAAAATAGATTCAGTGTTTCATGCTTTGAGCTACGTAGATGAGTGAAATATAATTAGTTTTTACACAGTTATCACTAAAATAGAACGCCATTTTTCAAGGAACTGGGTGGAATGAAATGGTGAAGACATAAACCCTCTGTGATGTGGTTAATGCTTGCCATATATTACAGCACATGAACATGTATCATGTTTTCTCATATACTGTAGTTTTATACATGTTACTTTCATTAGCGATTTGACACTTGAAGCACCGTTGTGGATGTCTTGTAGTTATGTGCATAATAAGAATATATTAGTTACAGTAATTAAGAAGTAAGGATATAAAAAAAAGAAGCTCTTGATCAAAAATAAAACTGATGATGTTTCCATGCAAACTTTGTATGTTTCATTTATTGTTTGTTTTTTTACTACAGTGCTTTCCTAGTGTTAGGTGTTTGACAAATACGATTCTCGGACTTAAACTGGAGAGCTGGAGCCATTTCATCCTGTCCAAGTTAGATGTCAGGTTTTTATTAATATTGTGGGATAATAATTGTCAAATGTGGTTGAACCATATTTAAAACAATATATTTAGTCCAGTTAGGTTTTTACACTAGATTTACCTAAAATAAAAAGTGAAATTGATGTTTATTTATCAAAGAATAACTTTAATCATTTTCAAGTCTTAATAATTAACTGGACCATTCATTAGAGTACTGTACGTTTTCTATCTTTATTGTCTATTCTCTCATAATATTTTCCTGGTTGATTTTCTTTGTGGTTAAACAAAACACATTATCGTGTTCTAAGGCTTACTACAAGAGGTTTGCTTGATTTAGTAACAAATGTTCACTGGCTGGACCAGTTCTCCTAACAGTTTTATCATTAAATTCAATGAAAAGCAACATTTTCTGCAACTCTCATCCTATGCTTTTCAAAATGTTTGTAAAATATGTTTTAATTTCTTTATTCTACTACATATAATCTAATTTCTCCAGAAATGTAACAGAGTGATTATAATATTATTTTGGTAGTTTTTATACTACTTTTATCAAAAGGTTTTTTTATGATTGGGGTTTTTTAATTTATTTAACAGATCTATTAATTTATTGTTATTTCAATAATAATGTAAAAAATGAGATTTTTGTCAAGCACAATATCAAATATGGCAGCCACGCAAATTATGTTGGACTTATTATCATTATCCGATTTCGTTGACAAATAAACAAAATACTTTATACAAATATACCAATGTTATTTTGGGGGCAATGAATTGTAATTTGATAATAATTATTACTCACTGTCAATGCAATCCAAAGCTGTTCTTTTGTGGACAATTGTTTCAGTCCTCTTTATAGGTGCATCATCAACACTGTTTTATTGAGGTTAAAAATATGCTTATGGTGCTTTTATGAAGAGGTGCGAAACAATTAATTACCATTGACTAATGATTAATAGCTTTGGATTGCATTTACAAAGAGTAATAATCATTATGATCAATGCAATTCCTGGTCGCCAAAACATTACTATATAATTTTATCCTTTGTTACAACAGGTAAGGCTATTTAACTAGTTTAACTTACTACAACTGTTTATAGGGATTTCTTAACTCTATTTTTGATACAACTGCTGGAAAAACCAATTATCTGCCAAAAACGTTTTGTTAAACTAAACCAATATCGGTTATTTAAAGCCCAAATTAAACCTCATGAACTTTGTTTGATGAAAAGTATTTTATGTGTAAAAGTTTGTATAATGAGTAATACTTTTAACTGAAAGTATATTTTTCAATTTGTTGACACTCTGGATTAAAATTACCATTTCTGAAATAAATCTGTTTGCAATGTCTCTAATTCAAGTTAGTTCAACTGAATTGCTAAAAGTAAACCATAATTACAGTTCTCTTCTTTAAATAAGTGAATTTGGCTCTTTTTCATCTCATGCATATAACATCTATGTTCTATTTGTATGTCTAGGAAGTGCTATAATATCAGAGATTATCAAAGGGAGCATGATCTGATCGAACTATGGTTATATAATGAAAACATAAGACAGGGCTCTAAAACCAGCTGGGAAATTTATGATCATCTTTTAATCTCTTTTCTGGGCAATGAATATAAAAGTAACATGAGAAATGTGTAAGCCTACAGTAGGGAGTCAATTACCCTAACTAATTGGGACCTGGGTTGTTCAAATAATAAAACAAGAAAAATTATTTACGATTTTATTAGAAAAACTAATTGATGCAAGGAATAAATAGAGTATCGATATTCTGTTCCTAAAATAAAAATTACAATCTCGTCATTATTTCCAAGGAACCGAGGACCTTGAATTCTTAGTACTTTTGGTTGTAAGCTGAGCTGTTTTATACTCATTACATTCAACATCCATGACTTAGATAAAAAAAGATATAAAAATAATCAATTGTAGGTACACATTTCTTTATATTTGTAGATTCTTGTGTTCTGTTTGTCCCTTAACACTAATTTTTTTTAATTTTTTTTTTAACACTGTATCCTAATTTATCAGGCGGTTCAGGAGGTTTGGACATGGGTACGAGGTACAGGGGTACGAGGGGGTGTGCCGCACCCCCAGATTCTTGGGATGGTAATTTTTGTTAACAATTGTAACTATCAGTTACATAAACTATATAAATGATTACTGATACATAAAGTAAATATGATGCTGCTTAGCTCTAAAAACTAACCGTTTAAATTTGGTGATGGTAAAATGAGTCAAGTATTCAAATATCTTACACCATTCAGTGAGCTTGCACGCCCAGATCTCAAAACCTAAAACCATGGTTTTGGATAATTGACTGTTGGGATGATTGAAGATCAAATAATCGACTTTACTATACTTGAAAATGTTTGATTATGAATTAACCAGGAGTATCTGGATAGTGAGACGCAGTGCTCTGTTGCAGCAGCTATCGACGGCTGTGGTGGCGTGCCACCGATCCGTCCGCTAGAGACGCTCCACAACGCGCTCTCGCTACGGCAGCTGGACATGTTCTTGGATCGGATGACGCACGCGCTGCTCTACCGCACTCCCGTCTCATCTCCTCCCAAACACAAGTCATCCCACCCGCCTGCCTTGCAATCACCTAACAGCAGTAAGTAATAATTAAGAGTTATCCCTCTCAAAGAACATATTACAGTAAACTCCCTCTTAACCGGCCACCTTTTAACCGGTCTCCGCTTTAACCAGCCTACCCTGACACAAAACCAACATCTTTTTAACCAGCCTTTTTTTATCTCAACATACCTTTAACCGGCCGAGTTACGCCGGGAACGTTGTTTTCTTATCTATCATTCAAATGCGTTTGGACCTGTATTCCAGTTGACCACAAAACAAACAAATGATTATTAGTTTAGTTTAGTTGTAAGTTTTATGGGTGTCTGATGTTGGTTAAAAATTATATACAGTAATATATTTAGAGTTGCTTGTCAAGTCATAATTTCATTTCTGGGCCATTATCGTAGGTTGGCGTTTTTTAATGTACATCGGTTTAACCGGCCAATTCATTATCCGGCTGCGGCCTGGTCCCGAGATGGCCAGTTAAGAAGGAGTCTACTGTATATTGTGATAAAGCAACTCTCAAAGAAATGTATTTATCTTGCATCCATTCAGTGATCTCCTTTGGAATATTATTGTATGGTGAAGCAACAATCAATAATTTAAATGCCAATTTGATAATGCAAAAAAGCAATAACAATCATTTGTTATTTAAAACCCAGAACTTCAATAAAGGATTATTTTAAATCCGAACTAATAATGGCAGTGTATGAAATGTATATTTTTGATACAGTTTTATCTATAAAAAATATATTTCAGGATATGGAACTGGTTGGTAACAATCATGAACATAATACCAGTTTCTGATACAATTTTTTTCACTCTCAGGCATGGTGTGGAGCGGCCCTCCGTCGTTTGTTTCCAGCAGTGGACCGTCTTCTCCCAACGCCTTCTCTGACTTCTTCCAGCGAACATCTGGCACCGACAGTGGCGAAATGTCAGCCAGCTTCACGAGCAATGACGGGTAACTTTACGTTCACAGAAAAAGTTATTTGTTCCCTATCATAGCCATGAGCCTCGATATTTACTTGCTTCTGTTAAACTTTTTTTCTAAAGGGACCACAGTAATATTTATTAATAGCTTATAGGGCACCCTGTGGTAATTAGGTGAGGTTAGGCTCAGAGAAGAAAAGGATAGAAGAAACATTTAGTTTTGTGTGATTTAAGTATCTACTGCATTATTTAGGCTTTTTAGTTCCTTGATTTGTCAGAGGGCAGGGGACTCCTCTCCTCTCCCCCCTCGGCTCCCTCGCTGCTCCTCAATCCCCTCCAGCACTATGCGACGAGAAGGTTATCGGCACCACCCATTACTTTAAGTTTATACAATGACATATGATAACATTAACATGATATACTGACCGTAGTAAATTTTTTACTTAAGTTTTCATGTATTTAAGTTGACACAGTTCTTAAAACAGAGTCCCAGGCTATGGCAATATCGGCAAGTAGAGTGGAAATTGCTTCGCAGGTTTGCATTCTTTGCATTGGTTAGATTAGGCATGTAAGCGTAAACAAATCAGTGTTGATTGTGTAGCTTAGTTCACTCATCTTATAATTTAAACTACATCGAAATATAATTTTCAGAGTGGACTAACTATTCGCATATTCACCATCTAAAAAAAAAAAAAAAAAAAAAAAAAAAAACAGTTACAATAGAATTCAATTGTTTAAATTTTGTGTGATATCAAATAACCCGTTGCAGCAGACCTGAGTACTCAGCAAATTTACAGAGGAAATTAAGATTTTATATTTTCCCCATAAACACCATAGGAATGAGTATTTAAATTTGCTGCAATGAAATGTTGTTAGAAAATGTTAGTTGTTAGGAAATGTAATGGTTAGGTAAGGTAAATATCAAATTGTATCAATATTCGACACTTTTTAATTTTCCCAATAACCTTCATGGGGGTGAGTATCTAGGTTTGCTGCCATATGGGTGTTGTAAGTTTACATCAGTTAAACTCTACCTAGTGAATGTACATACCAAATTTTATCAAGTTATGCCAATAAATAAGCGTGATACAGGATTTTGTTGATTTCCCATAAGATTAACATAGGAAACCTATTTTTGGCTCTTCTCCGTGATCTGTTTAGCCAAGCTAAAAATTCAAAATACTAAATTGTTTGTTTTTAGAGCTTTTTTAAATGGTTTTAGTTAAATTTGTTTAATGATTGAAAATTGATGTAAAAAAATGCTAAAAACCCATTTTGACCCCCTTGAAACCTCATGAACCCCCGATCATACTGGTTCACGAACTTATGGAAATAAATCTGGTCTTACACATTCATACGAAATTTCATCAAAATCGGAGTTCCCTATTGAAAGTTATCAGTACCACAGACACTCTTATATATTAAAATGAACGCTGCAGAACGCGGATGGTGTTTTTTACTTCTGGGGACCTCAAAATGAAAAAGTAACATGGTCCAGGGCTTAGGTTTTTCCATGGCTACTATCGTAATTGCGTATTCCCTATAGGGAAATTTGCTAAAACTGGGAAGTAAAAAGTTACACTATTAATGAAATGTGAAAAGCCAGATTACTGAAGTGCTGGATTGAGGATGTGTTGAATTACAGAGGGTCTACTGTAGACATTTTCTTGTTTGTTTCGTAATCATCACACAAGTTGTCTGACTGATGACACATTGGCGTACATTCATTGACTATATACACAGGGTGTCTACTGATACTGGAAATACTTGAAATACTGGAATTATACTGGAATTTTATTTCCATACTGGAAATACTGGAATTATACTGGAATTTCAAAATAGATACTGGAATTTTAGAATTTTATTAAAATGTGTATTTTTTTTAAATGCATAATATATAGATTTTGTCATTTGATCTGTACATAACAATGTAAAAATATTTTACAAGTCATTTTTGTTGTTTAAGTATGTTTGCTAATCAAAATCAAAAAATTTGTAGTTCTCTTCAAATAGTTAATCAAGAAAAGTAGCCTAAACATTTTTATTTTTGTAATGATGGAGCCTAGAAAATGTTTGATTTTATACTAAAAATTTATTTTTCTTTCTCAAAATTTTTATCATATTCTTCTTTTTTTTACTTTTAAGTAATAACCTATTTCATTATTTTTTGTAGTTAAATGTTCTTTATGATTATTTTTCATATTATATAAACGGAAAACAAAATGGGAGGAAGAGGGCTATAGAGTGAGTTAAAGGCCTTCACAAAAAAATTGTAAAAAATATTATACAAATGTTATTGTTGGAAAGTACTTATTAATCATAATCATAAGGGGTTTATTTCTTTACAAAAATCTATTTCAATATTGATTATATGAATAAATTTGCATAATTGTTACTCCATGTTCGAATTAATAGTTCGCGAGTGATACTGGAATTTTTGAAAAAATATACTGGAAATACTGGAAATATACTGGAATTCTAAAATGAGATATCAGTAGACACCCTGATACACTAACTTATAGACTCCTCTTCCAATGCATTTATTCAATACCAAATTTGGAAAAGTTCATGTTCGCCACATTATCCACATTATCACAACAAAAACAGAATCCTTATTAAAAATATTTCATGATGGATAAAGAAGAGTGGAAGAGTTGATTTACCCAATATATGTCACTTGTTCTTCATGTGTGGCACTGTAAACAAGTTTCAAACACACCTATTGAGATTTCTATTCACTTAGTGTATGTAGTCAATGTTAAAATTAAAGATAACATGGGTGTAGATAATTTGCCAGTGAGGAAACGCTATGTATTTTTTAATATTGTTTGAAAAGTTCAAGGATTTTTAACCAATTTATTTGTGCTTGTATATAAATAACTTTCATTCCTCATATTCATTCCCTACAGTAGTAGCCCTTTGTTTAGCCTTGGATGGTTTGGCCACCAGATAATCCGGCCACAGTTCTCCATAAAGTTTGTGACACATCTACTACCCAGGCAAACTTATGCATGTTTGCTTGAGACCTTGTAAAGAAATAAATAAACAATCAGCCTTGAACATTCAACAGCTGATATAGATATGATTCAACTGGTTTTCATGTTCAATCACTAAAAAATCTTAATTTTTCAATTCCATTGCCCATTTCCCGATGATTCAGTTATAGAAACATTCTAAAACATTGTGTTAATGTACTGTTTTTGATAGTGATGTTAGGTCCATTGTCAAGGTCACACGGAAATTGTAGTCAATGGACGATTCCCTCACTATTGCATCCCATTTCTACCGTAGCACCGCCTGTTGGCAGCTGATATTAGGCTCAAACATACGATTATCATCCTTTAAACTCAGTTGATCTACAGGTGCCACTTTTCTGTAGTCTGATCGTCATCGCAGCTCCATTACTATGTAGCTAGTAAATGATGGATGTAATTTTTTTTAAGTCGATAAGAAATCATTCATTAGGTGAGTATGCTACTTTTTGTAATTAATTATAATATTGTATATGTTGGGGTTTTACTTTTTAAATAAACTGCCGGTGAATCTGGTCCATTTCGGTCCAGATTTGAGGGAGTCAGCTCTAATGTACAACTGAATCATTGCGACATTGACTGAATGATAAACGTTTGTGACAGGGGCCTGATGGGACCTCCTGAGAACAACTACTACGGTCACCGAGACAGCATCGAGACTGCGGACCTCTACACCTACCCTCTACAGCAGCTTTTGCAGGGTATTTACTCCATACTATCAATCAAACATATGTATGTTTTTTTGTTTTTGTTTTTTTTTTTTATCAACGCCAGTGGCTTTTTGTTGTTGGAGAGTACTAAACGTTTATAGGGAAATCGGTCCAAACCCCTCAAAGTCAGTCATTATTTGTTCATAAAACGTATAGTGTAGTAAAATTAAGCCAAAATATGGCTGGAAAATGAAAAAATTTTTGGACAGCCAATTTTTGCTGAAATGTATTCGATGTCATCCCCTGACCTCCCTCAGAAAAGTCCCCTGAAATCCCCAGTGGGCAACATGCCTAAAAATGATGGGATGGCCCTCGTGGAGTCAGAAATAAGTCTTTCGTCGACCAATAGGTTTATGTATATCAAATTAAAGTTCTTAAGTAGTAGAATTTAATGCCGCAAACCCCACCTCAAAAGGTTGCTTGAGTCGAAAATGGCAGCCTGTCAAACTTTGAATAAAAACCAAATTTTAATCTACACGCTTAAAAATGTAATAATATTCGAAATACTTGACCTTTTGAGGTCCGGCTTGCGGCAAACGTTTGCTTGTACAATTACCTTAGCAAATAAGGATAGTTTGACATATGCCCATCATATTACCCTTGAACCACCCTCTACATGGACGTCCCAAAGAGGGAGTTTTGAAATTTTTTTCTTAGTCCATAGCCATGCTATACATCATTCTAAAGGTCTTAATAAGGAGAGTACATAGCCGAAAACCAGACCTCAAAAGGTCAAATATGTCGGAAGTTATTGCATTTCAAAGTTTTGATAATATTATTTTATTCTAAATTTCGAACGTCTGCCATTTTTCTCCCGACCGTTATATTTAGGTCGGGTTTACGGCATTGTACTCTACATTTTAAGACCTTTAATTTGATATATATAAACCTTCTGGAATGTAATCAAATGTAATATGCTTAATATCAAAATTTATTTGAACTCCTTACAGGCCAACCCCTCATTTTTGGGCATGATGCCCACATGGGATTTCAGGGGACTTTTTGGAGGAAGGTCAGGGGATGCCATTGAACACATTTCAAAAGAAATTAGCTTTCCAAAAATTATTTCATTTTTCCCGACTAATTTTACTACACTAGTACATTGTACAAGAATAGTAGTCTGACACCCCTGACCCCTCTAGCAAACGGGTAAGGCAAAATGGAATCAGGCCAAACTAGGCCTACCTGACCTGTCACCAGAAGTTATTTAATGCTAGCTGCATTAAATTAAATTAAAATATATTTTAGAATAGGGTATCTAATATTTATTTCTCCCCTCCAGACAGCTACACCGCTCCCTGAATTTCTTAAAACTTTGTTTTTAAAGGCTTATTGTGGTATCATGTTTCATACTTAAGGTGTCAGTTTTTCACAAAAATATTGACGTAATCTAAAGTAAAATAAATTCATGGTTTAATTTAAGTAATGAAGTTATTATTTTTAACTCGTAGAGTTAATTCGTTAGCTTACAACCATGTTTTAATTAAGTTTTTTTTTTTTATTAAAATTGTTGGAGGGAAATGGTACTGTACAAAAATAGGTTTATAACAGTTTTCAATGGTGTTAGTTATCATTCTGATTCTTAAAAATTTATTTATAACAAGGGGGTGCGAGTCATAATTTCTTAGACTCAACTCGAGCCTTGATTAAATTTGTCAGGCTTCAAACACTTTTTATGAGTTTTAGAAAGACAGCCTGAACCACCTCTTCTGCAGAGTAATCTGCTGTGGTGAATAACTGGAAAACAAAGTGTACATAGTGTACCTACTCTACAGAATAAAATATTTAAAAATACAGGGTTGATTTAAATTATTGGGCTCATTTTAAAGTTAAAGAAATAAACAAGCAGCGTCGTGTTTGTTTTACTAATCAGTAATGGTAAACGTCCACAATAATTTACTAAACAATAACATAAACTCACCATCACCAATAACACCAATAATAAACTTTAAACAAAGAAAGGGAGAAAAACAAGCAACGTAGAAACATGGAAATTGTTTTATTAAATTGCAAATTAAAAACAGTTTAATACAGTAACTTTGAGAAAATAATTATAAAAATTTCAGAAATTATAAATAACTTCTTGATTAGCATTATACGTGCTGGTACTGATATTCAGGTTGAAATAATAAAACGTCTTCCAACACTACTCGATATATTTACACTTATACTGTAATATTTTACAAGACGGTAAATATATATCAAAGATCTTATAATGGCGATCGATTTCGACCAGTCACACCGGTCATCATCAGGCCCAATCAGAGACTGAGAGAATCAATATGACGTCCTTGCTTAAATACTATTGGTGCAGGAAGTTCCGGGAAACAAGGCGTCCATGCTTAAATCTTACTGGCTACCGGATGTTCAAGAATATATTCTGGTAGGTTCCGCCGGAATCGAAGTTTACTTGTTCGTTTATCAACTTGTCCCTGTTTTTACATTTTTCTTTAAATATATGTAATTCTTCCCATGCGTTCATTAAGTTTCCTTTCTTACATGTCTTGACTATTTTCAGGTTTTCTTCTATGGTTTTTAGGGAGTGGCCATTTTCTAAAAGGTGTTTTGCTACATTTGATCTTTCCGGTTTGTTGTTCTTCCATGCTGATATGTTTAAGATATGTATGATAGATTTATGCATGGACGCCATCTTGTTTCCCGGAACTTCCTGCACCAATAGTATTTAAGCAAGGACGCCATATTGATTCTCTCAGTCTCTGATTGGGCCTGATGATGACCGGTGTGACTGGTCGAAATCGATCGCCATTATAAGATCTTTGATATATATTTACCGTCTTGTAAAATATTACAGTATAAGTGTAAATATATCGAGTAGTGTTGGAAGACGTTTTATTATTTCAACCTGAAGAAATTATAAAGTGGTCATTAACAACTTGTTTAATGGCCAAATTCCTAGGCTTTCACGGTGAACAGACATTAAACTCTTGGACTTTTTTCTGGGTTTAAGTTAAGACTAGGACAGAATTTTTGCATGGAAGGTTCATTACATTGAGGAACTTAAGAGAAGCGTTAGAGAGGTTATTAGAGGCATAACTCCAGCAGTGCTCAGAAAAACATGGTCTAAGGTTGAGTCGAGACTACAAACTTTGCGTGCAAACCATGAAGAACATATGAAAACAGTTTAAATTACTTCGAAAAAGAATTATGTAACAGTAAATTGTTAAAATCTATTGTTGTAGCCCCTGAGCTGTGGTTTTAATGTAAGAATTATTACTTACTGTGAACCGTCAACTGCTCAATTGTAAAGTATCCAAATTAGGACATGTTGTTGTTGTTATTGGTGGATAAGGAGACCCCGGCCGAACCGTTGAGCACGTCTGCCTCTAATGGGCATTTTGCGCAAGCCCCCGGAAGGATGGGATATTGAAGGAAGAGAAAGGGTGAGACACGGGACTGTCCACTCATGTTCAAGTTAGGGGTTTCTATGCCCGTCGCATTCCTCACCCCCTGCTGTCTTGAACATATGTTCCAGCTAGGGGTTTCGATGCCCATAGCATTTCTCCTCACCCCCTGCTGTCTACATATGTTCCAACTAGTGGCTTACATGCAGTTCGCATTGACCCCCCACTGTCTTGAACATGAATGGATTATGAAGGAAGGGAAATTGTCATAGTGGACAGCCAAAAGACTTACCACAGTGTTATGACAACTTCGTTTGCTGTACCCAATGTCAACTTCGCAACTAGTATAAACCAGTTTTAAAGTTGTCCTGGGAAACTAGGACATGTTTCGATGCAACGGTGTCATCATCAGCTGGTTAAAAAGTGAAGAGGTTGATCCGAAGGCTCGCACAACATAGTACATTCACACGGACACGAAAATAAATAATAATAAATATTTATTTTTGTGTCCGTGTGAATGTACTGTGTTGTGTTTTAATAATTTGTGACGAAGCCTTCGGATCAACCTCTTCACTTTCTAACCAGCTGATGATAACCCCGTTGCATCGAAACATGTCCTAATTTGGATACTTTACAATTGAGCTGTTGACGGTTCACAGTAAGTAATTAATTATTCTTACAGTAATTTGTTCTTACATTGTAATAAACACTCTTTAAAATATGCTATTTAATAAAACAATTCCCATGTTTCTAAGTTGCTTGGTTATTTATTTATTCAATCTTATAATGTGCCCAATACTTTATAACCACCCTGTATAACTTTTGGGCTATTTTATATTTGGTTGGAATAATAAAAACGTCTTCCAACCCTTCTCGATTTATGTACTATTACACTGTAATTACAAGTTTAAATTTACATTAAACAATATTAATTAAATGTAGTCAGAGTGAGAAATGAGAAGTTACATTGTTGATTAGTATCACTGGCTAGCTGAGTGGTTATAAAGCTCGCCTTTGAATCCAAAGGTTGCCGGTTTGATCCTGAGAAGTTCATAGTTTTTTAAAGGTTCAATACTGGGTCCAGTTCAATTAAAAAATTCAAAATATCTTTATTTTTCATTTGTACAATCCGTACAATAAATAGTTTCAATTTCTTAATTACTAATACTTAATTCTAATATGACAATGAATAAAATTCATCTAAAGAATAAGTAGGCCTTTCAAATAGAATTTTTTTGAGGTGATACTAAATTGTTTGATGTCTACAATTTCTCTTATTTCCTTAGGAATACTTTTCAAAAATGTTACCCCTTTGTAAGATGGCTTAGTGACAGTTGTCATTGGGCTATTAATTAATGATGCTATCTAACAACTGGTTTACATTAGAAAGTAACAAGGCCATTATTTGGAATACATTTCCCATCAATACATTTAGAAATTCTATAGCCAAATACACAAAAAATACATTTATTATTTCAACCCACAGTAATAGCACCATCACGTACAATGCTAATAAAAAATAGCTATTTGTGTAATAAGAGCGTAAAGTATGTCATTGCCACTCGAGAAGTGTAGATGGCCGCCTTGAAGCGTCAGCTGAGTGCGGCCAAACAATTCGAGAGCGGCAATGACTATTTGCGCTCGTAAAACACACAAGATTTTTCCTACCAACTTAATTGCATTACATGTTTTATTGTATACAGAATGTCATTTAGATTATTTTTGATTTGTTTCTGTTGTAACATAATGTTAACTATCAAACATAACCTCAAACTAAAAAAGAAGCAATTACTAAACAACAACAATGAATAACAGCTGTAGCATGGTTTGTAATAACAGCTGATTTAAAATTGCTGTTTGATCTAGCTTGCGGTAAAGAATCATTGCCGCTCTAGAGCGGGAAAGAAACGGAAACCGGAAATGAACTGTTTTGCATAGGGGTTACAGGTGTGGCAATGCAATTATTTCCATGCAGTAGTAGGAAAAATTATTTTTTATACATCCCATCCATCTTCAACTAAAACTCTCATGAATATAATAATTTGATATAGGATATTGTACAATTCAACGACACTCCTATAAATAAGCTTTATTAGCGATTTTCGTCTTGAAGCAATTCATCACTTGAGTACAATGGTAACTGTTTTGTGTAGGGACTACAGGAGACAGTGGAGAATCAACCCCAGTGTCTGTCGGCTCTGAGAAGATCAACCTAGACGACATCAACACGGACGTGGTGGAGGCTGAGGACGAGGAGAAGACGCTGACGGGATACCACCGCGAGGAAATGAACCGTCCGCGGCTGGCGGAGATCAAATGGGACCAGGTATGGCAACCACACAGACTGAATAGAACAGATCTATCTGTAGTATGTATGACTTCAGCCAAGCCCTGCCAAACTTCTGACAACTGCTATTTTACACTTTTATTTTCTTACAATTTTAAACTTTTTAACTTCCTGCTCTGGTCATTTTAATTTCGGTTAGAAATTATTTTACAACACATAATTCTACAGTAGAGCCTCACTACGATGACCCTCGATAACACAACTATCTTGATAACAAGTGATTTTTTCTCATTCCCTTGAATGCCCATAGAATCAATGTTAATAATACCTTTTTAGAATGAATACCTTTCATGTAAATACCCCCACATCACGTATTTTGCCAGTTGAAATTACCGCACAGTAAACCGCTTAAACATGTATTTCAAAATGACTGAGCGCCTACTGCAGCAATTCGAATTCAGAAATCCTTTATTCATAAAATATTTTCTTACAAAAAACACATGTCCCATGCACCTCACGAATTGGTGAGGTCCATGTGTTCCGTGGTCCATGTGTCACGAATTGGTGACACGGTTCTTTCAATAAATGTACTATGTAACATGAATCTAACCCAAAGTAACCCAGTGACATTTTTTAACCATTTTCACTTTGTGCTCAGAAATGTTTGTGCTAAAAAATTTAAGAATAACACTGTAAATGTTATATGTTTATTCATTTCACTCCTAAATCAGTGTTTACCTTAAACTGCCTAAGATCTTGAGTTGTTGATTTCTCTCCTATACACATTTCACCGCAGGTGCGGCATCTTCAGGGAGATTTCACGTAGATTACATTATAATACTAACACACAATATACAAAATTTACAGGGTTCTTCTTATTTATTTAAGAGTTAGTGCACAACACTCGCAGACTGCGCGGCGCGTGCGACAACGGCGACGGAATTGGCGAGCGCGGTGGTGGCGGTGCGTGCGGGACATTGTCCGGTACCGGCGCGGGGGGCGGCGGCGGGGATGACAGCGGCGCAGACGACGTTTCTTTGTCGGCTTCATCGGCTACACTGTTTGGAGACCGAGATGGTGTGAGGGATGTATGGGGTTGTGGGGGCTTGGGATTCCCCATCGTACTCAATGAGCTTTCTCTTTCCCAGCGTTGCCGGATTGATACGGTGTTGCCAATTGGTGTTGAGTTTAAGCTGTTTTCTATTTTATGGATGGTTTTGAAAATTACTGAATTGTTACAATCTTCTCTTTTATTTTGAAGTAGGTGTGATTCATTGCCATTAAAATGTTTGTATATTTGGTAACTTTCGAGTGTTTTGGCTTTTGGTTTGGAGTATGTTCTATTCAGAATGGTTAATGAATCGGGGAAAGTGATTTTATGTCCTTGATTAGATTTTAAATGTTTGGCAACTATAGAGTCAGGGTTGTTGTAATGTCCCCTATTGTGCTCCTTAGATCTTTGGGAAAAGGTTCTGTTGGTGCATCCAATATATTGTTTTTCCACGGGGAAGGGCAAGTTATTTTGTACACTCCCTTATCATCTGATGTTAATGTGGAGTTCCTTGGTGTTTGTGTTCCATAACTTGGTATTATATTAGTTTTAACTCTGTATGCCGGAGTGTATCCAGATTTCTTGAAAACATTACCTATTTTACCAGTTATTGTGTCAATATAATCTATTGGAATGTATTTTTCTTTAGGTTGGTTTGCATCCACTTTGTTTTCATTTTGAGGTTTTCTTTTCTTTTTCATATTGAATATAATTCTATCAATTGTTTGAGGGTTGTATCCATTGTTTCTAGCTATTGTTTTAATCAACAGTTTTTCCTTTTCGTATTCATTTTGGTCTAGATTGTAATTTAGCAGTCTGTATACTTATGAGCGGAAGGCAGCCATTTTTTGATTGTATGGGTGGTTGGAATCGGCTGGAATGATTAGATCAGTTTGTGTTGGCTTTCTGTATATGCCTATTTTTATTGAGTTATCATGTGATTTTTTGAGTGTAACATCCAAATAATTGATTGAGTTGTTTTCTTCTTGTTCCATTTTGAATTTAATTTTGCTGTGAATTTTGTTGAGGTGTTTGAGAATAATATCAGATTGTCTGGTGTTACAGTTTAAAACCATGAAGGCTTCTACGTATCCAGCATAAAATTTGATTTTGTTCTTGTGGGGATTGGCATCTGAAAGAATAAGTTTTTCTTCAAAATTCTGCATGTAAAGTTCAGCAAGTGTGGCGGATAGAGGACCGCCCATAGGGAGTCCTTGCGAGTCATGGTATATTCTGCTGTCATAAATGAAATAGTTTTGATCTGTAATGATTGAGGTGATTCTTATTAAGTTGTTTATTTCTTCTTCGATAAAGTTGTTCGAATCTATGAGTCTGTCCGTGAGGATGCCAATTGTCTCATGTCTAGGGATATTTGCATACATGTTATCTACATCAATGGTTACCATGGAATATCTTTCTAGTATTGGTTGAGTTTGTATTTTTTTAATAAAGTCTTTCGTGTTTCTGCATGACACGGTTGAGGTATTGGGGAGGTTGTTTTTTATAAGTGAGTTTATATATTTAGCAACTTTGTATGAAGGTGAGGGAATTGCATTGATTACAGGTCTTATAGGATTTCCATCTTTGTGTGTCTTAATTAACGGTTTGATAATAGGTGGCGATGGGTTGGCTTGGCGTTGTATAAGCATTTCCTTTTGTTTGGGTGGATGATGCTATTGTTGTCTATGAATTCCTTTATTTTTTTGTTCAATGTTTTAGTGGGATCTTTAATTTCATTTAAATGGTTTTTTGTTATAAAATCCTTGATTTTGTTGTCTAAATCTATATCATGTATTACCACAGTCGAGTTTGACTTATCTGCCGGTATGATTTGAGCATTGTTCTCAACAAGTTTTTTTGTATAGTTTTAGTTTCAGAAAATGTAGGTCTCCTCATCTTTAAATTCAAGTGGTTAATATCTCTTAATAACCTCAATTACACCATATCTTATTTTGTCCCTGTCTTGAGGGTTGACATTTTGTAGCGCAGTTTCTCTGTTTATCAAAGTGTGAATAATGTTTTTGTGATACACGCAACCGCTTCTCATGACCCGCTCTCACTCGTCCCCTCCGCTTACCAGATCTCGTGCGCGCCTCCAGAGCTCTCCTTCAACGCCGGGCACTCCCAGAAGGATCTCTCCGCCCCGTACGGGGCCACTCACCGCTGAGCGACGCCGTCTCGAGCGACAAGCAGCCTACCCGGGCAATCCCGCTGCAATTGCCACCACGTCCCGAAGGATTTTATTCGGTCAACCGGTGTGGCGGGTCAGGCTTCGGTCAACCGGTGACGAAGCCCGCGCCGCTCCAGGTCTCCACCCCGCCGCGAGCCTCCGCTCCCTGCTGCTGCTGGCCCTTCCTCTGCCGGACCCTCACACACGCCTCGTAGAGCTCCGCCTTGCCAACGACCGATGTCTCACTTGTCGTCTAGGGCGTCGCGCCACTCCGGCTACAGCCAGCGCTCGCCGACTCCTTCTCCGGAACGCCGCCCCTCTCCTGAGCGCCACCATCAACATGGCCCCCTCTCCAGCACAGCTGCACCAACAGGTTACACAGCTAACTCAGGCTGTTCAAGTAATGGCACAAGTTCAGGCGCAGCAGGCAGCTCAACAGCGTGCTCCTCCCGCTACTGCCCCATTCCAGGCGCTCTTCGCCCCTGAACCTCCCTGACCTATCAGGCTGCCCCCGGATTCAGCCTTCGACTGGCATCGTCTGCGCCAGGTCCCTACGACCACCTTCCCTGCAGTCCAGCTCCTGGCTGCTGGACTCCTGGCGAAGCTCCCACTCCTGACTGGCCGGGATCACCACGACGTGGCCTACGTACTCAACATGGCATCGAATTACACAGCCCTGGACCCCTTCACCCGCAACGTCGTGTACCAGAGGATGAACCTCTTGTACATCGCCTCTCATCACGGATGGTCCACCGCCATCCAGGCGTCCGCCGCACCGTCCGCCACGGCTGCCGTGTTCCCTCTGGGATTCCAGCCTGATCCTCCGCCCGCCTACAGGCCCCGGTATGATGACCGCAGCAGGGACTCGCAGCAGGGCCAGTCACAGCAGCGCCAACAACGCAACCAACGTAACCGCCGGAACGCTCCTGCTGCTGCTGCCGCCCCCGCTGCTGACAACGGTAATGCTAATTGACTACCCTCTCATGTTCCCTTGTTTGAGTTTTATTCTTGTTCTCATAGTTGTTTGTTTCCTCTTGTTTCTTTTGTCTTTTCTTTGTTCAATTTTACAATGCCCTTCTGCTTTAGGTTAAGTTTAGGCTGGTTTATGTGCCTAGTGGCCCGCGCACCGCTTTTGGGTGTTCTTCTTTTGTAAATTCCAATTTCAATATTAGTACTGGCCTCTCACTTCCCTTCTGGAAGAAGGGAGTCGATGCCTTCTTTGCCTCCGCCACGTCCTCGCAACTTTGGACGAGGCGGAGTGCGCCGTGCGGGCTCGGCAGTCATCGGCTGGACATGGAAGAGGACGTGGAGCGTTGTTGATCAGATCCTTCCTCCTCCACGTCCAGCCGATGACTGCCGAGCCCGCACGGCGCACTCCGCCTCGTCCGAAGACGCGAGGACGTAGCCAAGGCAAAGAAGGCCTCGACTCCCTTCTTCCAGAAGGGAAGTGAGGGGCCAGTACTTATATTGAAATTGGAATTTACAAAAGAAGAACACCCAAAAGCGGTGCGCGGGCCACTAGGCACAAACCCACCCTAAACTTAACCTAAAGCAGAAGGGCATTGTCAAATTGAACAAAGAAACGAGAGAAAACAAAAAACTATGAGAACAAGAATAAAACTCAAACAAGGGAACATGAGAGGGTAGTCCATTAGCATTACCGTTGTCAGCAGTGGGGGCGGCAGCAGCAACAGGAGCGTTCCGGCGGTTACATTGGTTGCGTTGTTGACGCTGCTGTGACTGGAGCTGCTGCGAGTCCCTGCGGCAGTTGTCATATTGGAGCCTGTAGGCGGGCGGAGGCGCAGGCTGGAATCCCAGAGGGAACACGGCAGCCGTGGCGGACGGTGCGGCGGACGCCTGGATGGCGGTGGACCATCCGTGATGAGAGGCGATGTACAAGAGGTTCATCCTCTGGTACACGACGTTGCGGGTGAAGGGGTCCAGGGCTGTGTAATTCGATGCCATGTTGAGTACGTAGGCCACGTCGTGGTGATCCTGGCCAGTCAGGAGTGGGAGCTTCGCCAGGAGTCCAGCAGCCAGGAGCTGGACTGCAGGGAAGGTGTTCGTAGGAACCTGGCGCAGACGATGCCAGTCGAATGCTGGATCCGGGAGCAGCCTGATAGGTCAGGGAGGTTCAGGGGCGAAGAGCTCCTGGAATGGGGCAGCAGCGGGAGGAGCACGCTGTTGAGCTGCCTGCTGCGCCAGAACTTGTGCCATTACTTGAACAGCCTGAGTTAGCTGTGTAAGCTGTTGGTGCAGCTGTGCTGGAGAGGGGGCCATGTTGATGGTGGTGCTCAGGAGAGGGGCGGCGTTCCGGAGAAGGAGTCGGCGAGCGCTGGCTGTGGCTGGAGTGGGGCGACGCCCTAAGACGACAAGTGAGACATCGGTCGTTGGCAAGGCGGAGCTCTACGAGGCGTGTGTGAGGGTCCGGCAGAGGAAGGGCCAGCAGCAGCAGGGAGCGGAGGCTCGCGGCGGGGTGGAGACCTGGAGCGGCGCGGGCTTCGTCACCGGTTGACCGAATATCCTTCGGGACGTGGCGGCGATTGCAGCGGGATTGCCCGGGTAGGCTGCTTGTCGCTCGAGACGGCGTCACTCAGCGGTGAGTGACCCCGGAGTACGGGGCAGAGAGATCCTTCTGGGAGTGCCCGGCGTTGAAGGAGAGCTCTGGAGGTCTGGTAAGCGGAGGGGACGAGTGAGAGTGGGTCATGAGAAGCGGTTGCGTGTATCACAAAAACATTATTCACTTTGATAAACACAGAAACTGCGCTACAAAATGTCAACCCTCAAGACAGGGACAAAATAAGATTTGGTGTAATTGAGGTTATTGATAAAGAAATTAACTACTTGAATTTAAAGATGAGGAGACCTACATTTTCTGAAACTAAAACTATACATGAAATCAAAGAAAAACTTGTTGAAAACAATGCTCAAATCATACCGGCAGATAAGTCAAACTCGACTGTGGTAATACATGATACACGATTTAGACAACAAAATCAAGGATTTTATAACAAAAAACGATTTAAACAAAATTAAAGATCCCACTTAAACATTCAACAACAAAATAAAGGCATTCATAGACAACAATAGCATCATCCACCCAAACAAAAGGAAATACTTAAATACAACGCCAACCCATCGCCACCTGTTTTCAAACCGTTAATTAAGACACATAAAGATGGAAATCCTATAAGACCTGTGATCACTGCAATTCCCTCACCTTCATACAAAGTTGCTAAATATATAAACTCACTTATAAAAAACAACCTCCCCAATACCTCAACCGTGTCATGCAGAAATACGAAAGACTTTATTCAAAAAATACAAACTCAACAATAATAGAAAGATATTCCATGGTAACCATTGATGTAGATAACATGTATGCAAATATCCCTAGACATGAGGCAATTGGCATCCTCACGGACAGACTCATAGATTCAAACAACTTTAACGAAGAAGAAATAAACGACTTAATAAGAATCACCTCAATCATTACAGATCAAAACTATTTCATTTATGACAGCAGAATATACCATGACTCGCAAGGACTCCCCATGGGCGGTCCTCTATCCGCCACACTTGCTGAACTTTACATGCAGAATTTTGAAGAAAAACTTATTCTTTCAGATGCCAATCCCCACAAGAACAAAATCAAATTTTATGCTGGATACGTAGAAGCCTTCATGGTTTTAAACTGTAACACCAGACAATCTGATATTATTCTCAAACACCTCAACAAAATTCACAGCAAAATTAAATTCAAAATGGAACAAGAAGAAAACAACTCAATTAATTATTTAGATGTTACACTCAAAAAATCACATGATAACTCAATAAAAATAGGCATATACAGAAAGCCAACACAAACTGATCTAATCATTCCGGCCGATGCCAACCACCCATACAATCAAAAAATGGCTGCCTTCCGCTCATTAGTATACAGACTGCTAAATTACAATCTAGACCAAAATGAATACGAAAAGGAAAAACTGTTGATTAAAAACAATAGCTAGAAACAATGGATACAACCCTCAAACAATTGATAGAATTATATTCAATATGAAAAAGAAAATATAACCTCAAAATGAAAACAAAGTGGATGCAACCAACCTAAAGCAAAATACATTCCAATAGATTATATTGACACAATAACTGGTAAAATAGGTAATGTTTTCAAGAAATCTGGATACACTCCCGCATACAGAGTTAAAACTAATATAATACCAAGTAATGGAACACAAACACCAAGGAACTCCACACAAGACCCGGACAACTATCGACCTGTATCATTGCCTTCTTTCTCAAAAATATTTGAAAAAATTGCTTTTAATCAAATATGTTCATTTTTTTAGAACAATTCATTATTTGTAGATCAACAGTTTGGTTTTAGATCCGGTAAAAGCACCACATCAGCAGCTGCTGATTTCATAAATCAGGTGTCTGAGGGCTTGGATGGATCGCAGAGCACAGCGGCTGTGTTCTGTGATCTGTCCAAGGCCTTTGACTGTGTTAACTCTGATATTTTATTAAAAAAACTAAAACACTACAACTTTTCTAATTTGGCACTGTCTTGGGTACTATCTTTCCTAACCAATAGAAAGCAACGTACTTTAATAAAGAAAACAGACAATAAATTTACATCAGAATGGCAAGAAATTGTTTGTGGGGTCCCTCAAGGCTCAATTTTGGGCCCTCTGTTATTTTTGGTTTTCATTAATGATGTACCTAAAAATGTGTCATCTAATCTAATACTATATGCAGATGATACCACAGCTGTGGTTCAGGCAAAAGATTTTGAAAATTTAAAATTGGTGATCAACCAGTCACTTGAAGAACTATCTGATTGGTTTACAGCAAATGGATTAAAACTTAATAGCTCTAAAACACAACTTATAAAATTTCAAACACTTCAGAACAAGAAGAACTTAAATTGTGATTTTGTCCATGATAACAATGTTTTGTCATTTGGGGAATATACCAAGTTTCTTGGCTTACAAATTGATAAAAATTTAACATGGAATCCTCATATTGACATGATGATTAAAAGATTGAACACTTCCTGTTTTCAAATGTATGTTTTAAGAAATATAATTGATTCAAAAACTAAGCTTATGGTGTACTACGCAATGTTTTACTCTATTTTGCAATATGGCATTGAGCTATGGGGGTCAAGTTCACATGCAATAGCAATTTTCAAAATTCAAAAGAAATATCTAAGGATAATAGCTTTTGCTTCTAAAAGAGCATCATGTAAGTCTCTTTTTGATAGATATGAAGTATTAACAATGCCCAGTGTCTACATTTTCAAAATTTTAATGTTTGTAAAAAACAATCGCCAATCATTTAGAACAAATCAATTTGTTCACCATTACCCTACCCGCTATAGGAACCATTTCCAGTACCCAAGGCACCATCTAACTCTTTTTGAAAGATCTCCTTACTATATGGGTCTAAGACTTTACAACAATCTACCTGTCACTCTGAGAGAAATAGAAAATACATCTACATTTAAAAGCAAATTGAAATTGTATCTTCTAAATAAGAAATACTATTCCATAAATGAATATTTGGACGATGTTTCCCACTGAGTTTTAAGTAGTTTTAAGACAATTTTTGACAATGTCACCTGTTTTCACCAGCTGAGCTGGATGTATCAATGTAAAACGTAATGTGACAATAAAGGACTTTTCATTTCTTTTCATTTCATTTCATTAAGAGTCATCTTCACCCCTGTGCCAGTAGCCCATTGTTGCGCAGTTGGCAATGTTAACCATACGGCTTTTAATGAAAAACTTGGGATTTGATTCCCCTGTTTTGGACGCCGTTTTTCAACCGATTTTCTTTAAGCTTGGTAAGTGTTTAGTGGAATAGTTATATTACGTCCCTCATACCTTGAATATTTGAAAATTTAACAAATATTACTAAAGAAAATCTAGTTACTTTGTGACGTCACAGAGAGCAATATTTGTTAAATTTTCCAAATTTTGAGGTATGAGGGACGTAATATAACTATTCAACTAAACACTTACCAAGTTTAAAGAAAATCGGTTGAAAAACGGCGTCCGAAGCAGGAGAATCAAATACCATGTTTTGCATTAAAAGCCGTATGGTTAACATTGCCGACTGCGCAACAATGGGCTATCGGCCCAGGGGTGAAGATGACTCTTAACATCAGATGATAAGGGAGTGTACAAAATAACTTGCCCTTCCCCGTGCAAAAAACAACATATTGGATACACCAACAGAGCCTTTTCCCAAAGTTTTAAGGAGCACAATAAGGTACATTACAACAACCCTGACTCTAGTTGCCAAACATTTAAAATCTAATCAAGGACATAAAATCACTTTTCCCGGATTCATTAACCATTCTGAATAGAACATACTCCAAACCAAAAGCCAAAACACTCGAAAGTTACCAAATATACAAACATTTTAATGACAATGAATCACACCTACTTCTAAATAAAAGAGAAGATTGTAACAATTCAGTAATTTTCAAAACTATCCATAAAATAGAAAACAACTTAAACTCAACACCAACTGGTAACACCGCATGAATCCGGCAACGCCGGGAATGAGAAAGCTCATTGAATACTATGGGGAATCCCAAGCCCACGCAACCCCACACATCCCTCACACCATCTCGGTCTCCAAACAGTGTAGCCGATGAAGCCGACAAAGAAACATGGTCCGCGCCGCTGTCGTCGCTGCCGCCTGCGCTGGTGCCGGACAATGTCCCGCACGCACCGCCACCACCGCACTCGCCAAGCCGTCGCCATAGTCGCACGCGCCGCGCAGTCTGCGCGTGTTGTGCACTAACTCTTAAATAAATAAGAAGAACCCTGTAAATTTTGTATATGGTGTTTTAGTATTATAATGTAATCTATGTGAAATCTCCCTGAATATGCCAAAAAATCAACAACTCAAGATCTTAGGCAGTTTAAGGGAAATATCTTACACAATGTTTAAAAGTTCTTGAAACTGGACACATTTACAAATCTACCAGTGTTGTAATTCATTCGTTGACCTATAAATAAGTTATGAATAACAGCTCATTAATTGTTTTTATAGCTAAAGTTCACTTTTAACACTTTTTATGCCTCTACTCGTCTTGACTCGATACTCAAGTAGTTGACTCAATACACAACCTGACTCGACTCGAATCGAAAAACCACTACTCGCCCACCCCTATAAATTAAATAAATCACCTAATTATGTTATGTAAAATCAAAGATATTGAGTTAAAAGCCAAAGCTCTTTGATCCTAACAGAGCCTAAACTAAGCCCGGTGGCACTAATTTAAGATAACATTTTTTTTAAATCTTTCCTCTAGCTTACTTATTTCATTAATAATTTTTGCCTCGTGTTTCACAGCACAAGCTGGCTCACGGGAGGTTGGACTGTGGTGATACAATCCCAGAGGTTCCCTCCCAGTCAGAGGAGTCTGAGGGTATGAGTTCGCTTGGAGAGGATGTGATTCCTCGGAGATCCAAGAAGAGCAAGTTTACCATTACCGAGACCTCCCTAGACTCTCCGTCTCAGAGCACCTCGCTTTGTGGAGGAGTGTTCGAAATGGAATCTGAGTTCCTAACTGAAGTTACTGATCAAAATAAGAAGACAAAATTTGAAGTAAACAGGGCAGAAGATGACTTTGTGTTTGACGAGCCTTCCGCATTGGACGAAACCTTGAAGCCTAGAAAAGCGGAGTTTGAAGTGCTCAGAGCGAGTAATGATGATGTTTTCACTTCTCCAAAGCTCAAGATGTTCAACTCACCCGAGTCGCACTCCACGAGCAGTCCCGACAGTTCATCCCCCGTTCTGACTCTAGCGTCGAGTGTCAAAGACGCTAGCTCCGTGTCTAGAGGCTTTGTGGTTCCCGATGCTTCAAAGCAGTCTCCCTCCACCCAGTAAAAGCCTGATGTTTGTTGAATTAGTTAAAAACCGCCTTAGTAAAATTGTAATCGGTATTTTTATATTAAACTATTTTGCTTACGAAATACATGCTGTAAATAGTGTTTATATAGGAGAACTATTGTGATAGGGAGAGCCAAGTGAGATTAAACTGTTAAAATGCAAATCAACTTTACTGTTGTTAATTTTTTAGTGAATCTGCATTTTTGTCCCAGTAGTTTTAAGCACTTCCTTCTAGTTTATATGTAAAGCTCTCCTGGAAAATGTATTTGCAATTCCTTCTTTACATGTATATGCACAAAATAAGTATCGTAGTTCCCAAGCAGAATATAATTTCCAGATAAACTAAGTGTTATATGTTAAGCTTAATGGTGCAGATTTTAATCCTAATCAGTGTGCAAAATCATTATCTGTTTAGAGAATTTTGAAATATATTTTTGAAAAGTTTTAACTTCAGTATTTGTAGTTTATGATTTTAATTGATACTTTAGTTAATTAATGAAGATAAGTTTTAATATTTATTGTTCAATCATATGATTTTAAATTAATATCAGTGGTAAAACTATCAATCAATGACATTGTTTGTTTATTTATTGTTTATGATTTTAATTGATATTTTAGTTAATTAATGAAGATAAGTTTTAATATGCATTGTTCAGTCATATGATTTTAAATTAATATCAGTGGTACAACCAAGAATCAAGGGCATTGTTTGTTTATTTATTGAAGAATATGTAATTTTTAATTAAATATTAATAAAGAGACTTTAGTAATGAAGGTATTTGTTTATTGTCAGGTATCGTGATTTTAATTTTTAATCCTATTCTAGTTCACCAATCTTGAAATGTGTGTGGGTTTAAAGATACTGTACATGAGAGGAGCATACTTTCCAGAATTTTGTTTTTTCAAGATAAGCTTTGTTTATTATTTAATGGTGATATAAAATTATTACCTGATACATTAATAATACTTACGGTACTTTGGTTTTTTATGGTTTTAACAATAAAATGTTTGTTAGATTTTACCTTGGAACAAAATGATATTAAAACTGTCATATATTTTGAAATGTTTGCCCATCCTCTCCATTGATTCAATGAAAAATTTTAATTCACTTGTTTATCAAATAAGTACATTACAAAATCTTTTACCACATACTTTATTCTATCGCTGGAGTGGTAAAAAATGTAGTTATTATTTTATATTGTTATGGTGTTTAATCACAATATATGATTTATAGTTTTAAATGATGGAATTTTTTTTTTCTGGAAAATCAATCAATTCATTAGATTATATCTTTTAATTATTTTGTCACTTGATTTAAATAAAGTGATTATTTTTTCTATTCATATATTTATTTTATTGGATATCCTTTACCAAGCTTTTTGCTTTGTCATTTGAAATTTCAGACAGGACCAATTTTGAAAATGGGCCCAGGGGCGAACATGTTTTAGGTTGATTGGGGGCGCAAGCAAAAGAAAAGATTTTACTTTCTCCCCTCATACATAGTATATGAAGAAAGTTTTGTTTTCGTCAAAATTTTCGGCTTTGAGTTGTTGGTGGATTTATCCGTTTAGGTGTCCCCTGAGTACAAAAAAAAAGTGGTTTTCGGAGTGTTGCGTATCTGTGTGAGTCTGGATGTTAACAGAGCTAGGAAAAGCCCCGATGGACCGATTCTTATGAAATCTGGTCCCAATCCACTATAATTCCAGGGTTTTTTTTTCAATTTTTCGAAATTTTTATTTTTAAGGTCTGTTTATGCCCAAAAACATGAAAAATCAAAAATTTTTCAAAAACGGCTCAACGATTTGTATTAAAATTTTAATGTTTATTAGGGATATCAAGCTAAATAAAATGCTACCACCCTCATCTCAGAGAAAACTCAGGTCCAAAAGGGAATAAAAAATAATATTTTAAATTTGTAACGAACTGTGAAATTTAAACAAATTTTACTTATAACCATTAAATCAAGCTAAAAAAAACTAAAAAAATCGAGTGCTTTAAATCATTATCCACATCAAGTGGTTACTGAGAAAATTTATCTTAGTTTAGAGGTAAACGCAATGTGTTGCAAATAATAATAATAATAGTCTATTTGTCGTTTGGACACAGTATCAATGACAATGTCAGATTTACAGTAGAAAACCAAGCCACAAGCTTTTAGTAATCTATATCTAAAAACTAAAATAAACATAAAAATTATTGATCGCGACGAAATTATACAATGATACAATCAAATTATAATTGCAATACAGTAGACTCCCTCTTAACCGGCCACCTTTTAACCGGTCTCCGGTTTAACCGGCCTTACCTGACAAAAAAATAACACCTTTTTAACCGGCCATGTTTTATCTCAACATTGCATTAACCGGCCGTGTTTTTGCCGGGAAACGTAGTTTTCTTATCCTATTGTATGAGTCAATTCAACGTTATTTCATATAGACGTTCTCAAACCAATTAAAATGTACCATCCTGGACGGAAGTGAATGCCACCGGAAGTCAATGCATTTGGATCTACATAATATCCAGTTAGTAGACCTAAATAAAAAAACGATTTTTATTAGTTTAGGTTTGTTGGGATTTCATGGGTGTCAGATGTTAGCTATAAATCATATACAATAGCGTATATAGTTGTTTTTCAATAATTATATTTATAGGCCATATAAAATTGTAGGTTGGCGTTCTTAAATGAACATCGGTTTAACCGGCCAATTCATTATCCGGCTGCGGCCTGGTCCCGAGGTGGCCGGTTAAGAGGGAGTCTACTGCATATTAATACTTCAATGTTCTAGAATATTAGGCCTACATATTTTAAAATAAGGAAATCGTCCAAACTATAGAAAGGGTTATCCAGTAGCTAGCTGTAAAGCAAATTTTTAAAGGTTTTGAAAGGATGTGCACTTGTTGCATTTTTTAAAATATTGTAAATTTTGATTGATAAAATAATGTGACTGTTTGCTGTTTTACTGAGACGGTGGGACTCTAGAAGAGCACTATTTTTGTTATGCACGTTGTTATAATTATTAAAATTTAACAAATCCGGATTTTTCTAAATATATATTGTGATGTCATCAATTAACAAATTTATTGCTGTTTGAATCTGCCAATTGATAAAAATAGGTTTGCAATGATCCCTTGGATTTGACTTACTCATAGCTCTCAAAGCGTTCTTTTGAAGGATTGAATCCTCTTTAACTCTCGAGCAACCACCCCAAAATATTAGACCATATCTAAATACCAATTAAAAATAAGCAAAATAGGCTGTCCTTACATAACTTCTTGGAATCAAATCAATGAGATGCCTTAAAAGATAAATTACATGTTACAGCCTTAAAGAAAGATTTTCTGTATGGGAATTCCAAGTTATTTAATTGAAATGAAATGAAATTTACTTTATTCCCAATACAATACAATTACATAAATCACAAAGTGCAAATACAAAAAGTTCTAATTCTATTTATTTTCAAATCTATAACTAAAAAAACTAAATAACAATCGACTTTTAAATTAAAACTATTTTGCAATGCACTTTAATAATTAAAAAGGAAAGAGTCTACATGGGCGGGTAGCCTGTGCGTAGACTAGTTGCTGGCAGAGTTATTGAAATTATTAGGGAAATATACTTAATTAGATGAATACACTCAGTTCAACAGAAGGGATTTAATATTGTCATAAAAACGAATTAACTAAAATAATTAAACTTTATTTTGAGCTTGGGTAATTGAAGTTACGTTAAAGTGCAAACAGTAATTAATTAATGATTCAGTGTTGGCGAGGGGGGAGGGATAGGACCGTGTGTCAAGTCAAGTGTGTGGGGTCAACGGTCAGGCCAGGCCCAGGGCGATAACACATCCTCGGTTTGCTCGGAACTTAGGGAAACAAGTTATTCTACGACTTGTTTTTTAAAAGAATGAAGTGACGGCTGATTAAAAATCTCGGCGTTCCTGTACCTGAGACACATATTACGGTAGACTATTTGAGAAATATAAAACGAATTAGTTCGAGAGAAAGTTTTGGTTGATTGAGGCACTATTATTCCTACATTTCTTGAGAAACGAGTTCCATACGAATGCGTAGTTTTTTCAAAAAGAGTGTCAAAATGTTTGTACATGTTGACCAAGATGAATTTGAGAAACAATTGTCTAACTGTTAAAACACCAGTCTCTGAAAAAAGATCATTGGTGGGATACCTTTTACATTTTTTGAAAGCAACCTTAAGAATAGACTTTTGAATGACAAAAAGTGGCTCGAGAACGGTTTTAAACGCACCACCGAATGCAATGATGCCAAATGATAGCAAAGACTGAACATAGGCGTAATAGGCAGTTTTAATTTCTTTTTCATTTAAAACATCACTTATTTGTCTAAAAGCATAAATGTATTTTCGTAGTTTATTCTTTAGGAACTCAATATGTTCTGACCATTTCACATTTGAATCAAAAACAACTCCTAAATATTTGTATGACAGAACTTGTTCTATTTGTTCGCAAGAGCAAGAGTTGCAAAAACGATTGCCACAGACATGAATTACCAAATTGTCAAGCTGATAATCCGTGGTGTTCCGTAATGAAATCGGCATAAACTTTGTCTTCGAAACATTGAGTGATAATATATTTTGGTCAAGCCATTTTTTAAGCAACGACAAATCGTGTTCTGCCTTATTTTTTACCTCAGCCCAGGTATTTCCAGTTACAAAAATGAATGTATCATCTGCAAACAAAGTTAATTTTCCATTGGTGTGAAGTTTTGAAATATTATTTATGTAAATTAGAAAGAGGGCAGGGCCAAGGGTCGATCCTTGGACCACTCCGTAATCAATCGGTAAAACATCACTTAACACCCCGCCGATTGAGACAGTCTGCATTCTCTCAGAGAGATAACTGCTAAACCAAGCGAGGGCGCTGCCACGCACCCCAATAAAATGTAATTTTTGTAACAAAAGGTTTCTATCCACTGAATCAAAAGCTTTCTTTAAATCCAAAAAAATAGAATTGAACGTTTATTAGAGGAAATAGCGTCATTTATGTCTTTATTAATGTCGAAAAGAGCGTCCGAAATATTTTTGTCATTTCTGAACCCATACTGAGATTCACAAATAATATGAAATTTTTGGAGGTAAGAAACAAGTTGGTCCTTGACAATTTTCTCAATGATCTTGGCAATAACACTTAACAGGGAAATCGGGCGGAAATTGTTTATGTCTGCGTAATCGTTTGATTTATGCAAGGGAATAATGTTTGCTAATTTTAATACGTCAGGAAAAAACCCCGAGGATAGACTGAGATTCGCTATATGAAGGAGGAGTTGAAACGAAATGGATATTATCCTTCAGGACCGAGGCCGAGATGCCATCATGCCCAGGCGCCGACCCGCCGCGTAGACCCCGGACGTATATAACGTACAATGTCGCGTTCTGTAACAGGAGTAAAAGTGAATGTAGAGTCGAGTGAGTATTCCGCATCGTCAATAACTGGAGCCCCTCCAGAATTAATTGAACTTGCTAAGTTAAAGCCAACTTTAGTGAAAAAATTATTAAATTCGTTTGAAATTTGAATTTTAATTTCCTTATCTGTTGAGGATCCCGGCAGAAATTTCTCAAAGTCAAATATTTCTTTAGAAGTGTGACTACCTGACAGTTCATTAATCACCCTCCAAAACTGTTTAGGATTCCTACCAGACTCATTTAATTTACCTCTGTAATAATCTCTTTTGGCTGTTTTAATACTTTTATCCAAAGTATTACGCAAATACGTATACCTGTTTATTAGCACTACATTGAAAGGTTGTTTCTTAATTCTTTTGCTCAATTTATCCCTCTCCCTAATTAAACGTATTAAATTTAAATTGATCCAGGGCTTTATTCGTGTAAATCTCGACGATCGACTCCCAATTACCTTTTTAGATGCAGAAATGCATTCAGTTATTTTGTTACAAAACAAGGTTGAACAAACAATTAACATCAAAACTATTAAGAGTCATCTTCACCCCTGGGCCAGTAGCCCATTGTTGCGCAATCGGCAATGTTAATCATACGGCTTTCATGCTAAAAAATGGTTTTGTATTCATTCCCCTGTTTCGGACGCCGTTTTTCAACCGATTTTCTTGAAAGTTGGTAAGTATTTAGTTGAATATTTATATTAGGTTTCTCATACCTCGAAATTTTGAAAATTTTACTAAATTTTGAAATATTAACTAAGGAAAATCGAGTTACTTTGCGACGTCACAGAGAGTAATATTTGTTAAATTTTCAAAATTCCGAGGTATGAGAAACTTAATATAAGTATTCAACTAAACACGTACCAAATGTCAAGAAAATCGGTTGAAAAACGGCGTCCGAAACAGGGGAATACAAGACCATGTTTTAGCATAAAAGCCGTATGATTAACATTGCCGACTGCGCAACAATGGGTTACTGGCCCAGGGGTGAAGATGACTCTTAAGTACGGGGCTCCAGTCAACCTGTGAAATTAGTCCAGTCAGTAGTATATTGTCAGTATAAGTGCGGGGCGCCGTGTCTATCTGTGTGTCAGCGTGTGCGTTATCTTTCGTAGAGATAGTGAGGGCAGTGCTGTAGTGGTCAGTAACGTGAGAGTGAATGACAGCTGATTTTACTTGAGACATGTCATGGAAACGAACAAAAATGTGGTCGATACAGCTGGAGCTGTGATCTGTCACCCTTGTCGGCTTGTCAACACATTGTGCTAGTCCTGCACCCAATAAACAGTTTAAGTAAGAGTCAGTAATTGCATCAGACTTTAATAGATCAATGTTGATGTCCCCTAAAAAAAACACACCTTTTATCTTTGCTTAATGAATCAATTGTCATGATGTATGCCCTAACCCAAAAATTTTGGACTCTCCCATATTTTCCCATTAAAATTTTGTTTTAATGTAAAAAGTATGCTCTGCATTTTATCCCTGTTAATCAAAAGTCCGTTTGAATGAAACCATTTTGTTGCTTCAATAGTTGTCTGACTAAATTCTCGAGCTCAATTACACTGTTGCTTTTGTGAAAAAAGTTGTCATCAGCGTAGAGGGTAGTTTTTGTGTTGATTGCCAATGGTAAGTCATTTATTAATATCTCTAGATAAAAAACAGCAGTGGTCCAAGGGCAAATTCCTATGGAACCCCCCATCAACTTTATTTTGTATTGCCATCAATAACTACTTTTTGCCTACGATTATCCAGATAAGACAAAAAAAATTTTAGAGGTGAGCTATCAGATAAAGATAAAGATCATAAAGTTTTAATTTTTTTATAAGAATTTTAGAATCAACACAATGAAATGCCTTGCTAAGGTCACAGAACATGCCCTGAGCAAAGGTTTTATTTTCAAAAGATTGATGTATTTGCCTCATAAGATTGTTCAAAGCATCAATTGTTGACATTTCCTTTCCAAAACCGAATTGAGAAACATTAAAAAGATTGTTTGTTTAAAAACAATTTCCGTACTTACTTGATTGTAAACAAAAACTTCAATAAGTTACCTACTAACGGGATGACTGGGATAGGGGAAAAACTCTTTGGCTCATCTTTGGGACCCTTCTTATAGACTGGACATACAGGAGAAATCTTCAAACAATCTGGGATTATTCCCCCTTTTAGAAGTAGGTTGAAACATTTTGCAAGTGCAAAACCTAGACTAAAAAAATTTTTAAGTACCCTGAAGTATTTGAAATGCTGTACAAATCCTTACTCTGAGAGTTTCTCATTTCCTCCAAGGCAGTTAAAATGTTTGATGTAATATGTTCCCAACTGACTCTTAACATTACCAGTATAATTCTTTCCATGAGATGGAAATATGAACTGTTTGGTATGAGATTGTTAATTATCTGTTTAATATCTTTAATAGAATAAATAAAATAATTATTCAGATCATCAGATTACTAAAATAGTTTAATAATCTGATTATAAATTTACTATAAATTTAATTCATTGGAAATGTGTAAGTTCAGTCAAACATACTTTTTCAATATATAAATTATTTTTCGTAATAAGATCCCATGCAGCTTTGCATTTATTATTGCTATTTTCAATATAAAAAATATTACTCCATAGCTTTGCTTTTTTTGTAATCACATTATTATATTCAGCATGCACCATTTCACGAGAGGTACTCGTAGTATCATAAATATTTTTAGGCCATGCAATGCTAAGCGTTTTTCTTTCATTTTTGCAAAATCTGTTGTGTACCACTCTTGTTTAAACTTTGTTTTACACTTATTATTTTTGGTTCTTGTAATTACCTTTAAATAATTCAAATTGTTTGTTAAAATGTTAGACATATTGGAATATACTTTCAGGATCCCTATTATGAAGTTCAAAATATTTTGCCAGTCATAAAGAGCTAAATTTAGATATAATTTTTCTATATTTTTAAGGCAAATGAAATTTAGTCAATGGTGCTACTCTTGGAATTTGACAGTTTATATTTTCAGAAGAACATATATTAATTAACACACTGACTTGATCAGAATAGGGGAATTTAAAGATGTCTACAAAGGATATTAAAGCCTGCTTTTTATACATGAAGACCTTGTCCAAACATTTTTCACCTCTAGTGGGTTTGTCATTAGTAAATATTGTGTTGCTTGAAGATGTGCAGAAATTCATTCAGTTTTTGTATTATTTCGAACATTAAATTTTTCATTGAAATCCTCTCTCAGTATGGTTATATTTAAACCCCTTCGTAATAAAATTTAGAAACTGTTCTAATATTATCAAAAGTTCATTAGCATTACCATTAGGAGATTGGTACACAGAAACAACAATTGTTTTTAGGTCATCTATAAAAATGGCACATACTTCAAATGTCAGTTTCTTACAGAAGTTGCTAACATCGCGTTAGCAACTTCTGCTAACAGTGAGCGTGCGCACTAATAAGTCACTATAACTGTTCAAATTCATTAAAACACATACGGTTTTAAAGAAAAAGAGTTGCTGGTTATAACAATGTAAATATCTTAGCCATTATGTTTAACTAGTAAAAGCTATTATATAAAAATGAATGTGAATACACAACTAGAACATGAAAAAGTTACTAAGCGTAAATATTTTTTATTTATTGGTCGGGAAAAAACTTCAAGCGACAAAGTTGTAGATAATGAGATGAATTTAAATCTTTACATTTAACATATTTTTGTAAAGTGAATGGTTTTCTCGGAAAACAGGTGTAAAGATAAAAGTGTTGTGACGCTGAAGATTTCGGGGAACCACGTCTGTGCACGATGCCTAGATTATTTCTTCCATTTTAGTAGTCCAATAATTGTTCTCACATATAGCATATTTTATAATTTCTCTCATAACTTTCATCATGAGTGGACGTTTCATGAGGTACAGTTTTAAGTTTACGATGAGAATTTTAAATTAATTGTTAATACGTTTAGTTGGATAAATAGTTATCCCACATAGCAAAAAAAGCTTGATTCGAACTTGATTCAAGCTTGATTTTCGAGGCTTGAAAGTTTGATTCAAACCTTACCAATCGAGCCTGAAAACTTGATTCAAACTTGATTCAAGGCTCTTAGTCACCGTGATGTGAAATCGATTTCAACTCGAATCAAGTGTTTCATTCAATTCTTTTTCAAGTCACTTTCAAGCCTTTAAATATTTTCAAGCTCTTTTCAAGTCTTTTTCAAACATCTTTCGAGACCTTTTCCAGTGTTTTTCGAGCCTCTTTCAAGCCTTTTTCAAGTCTTTTTCGAGTCTCTTTTGAGCCTTTTTCAATGGTTTATCAAGTCTTTTTCAAGCCTTTAAATATTTTCAAGCTCTTTTCAAGTCTTTTTCAAGCATCTTTCGAGCCCTTTTCCAGTGTTTTTCGAGCCTCTTTCAAGCCTTTTTCAAGTCTTTTTCGAGTCTCTTTTGAGCCTTTTTCAATGGTTTATCAAGTCTTTTTCAAGGGCCTTTTGAGCATTTTTCAAGTGTGTATCAAACCTTTTTAAAGCCTCTTTCAAGTACTTTTCAAGGCTCTATCAAGCCTTTTAAAGCCTCTCTCGAAAATGTTTCAATTGTTTTTCAAGTCTTTCGATTCTTTTTCAAACCTTTATACATTTTTTAGTCTCGTTCAAATATCTTTTAAGTCTTTTTTGTTCATCTGCAGCTGATATTACACATTAAAGTGGAATAATACATCACGTGGTTAGTGTAATTTATTTAGTTTAGTTTAAAACAGAAATTAGTTAAGTACAAATTAATTAGATTAACTACTTAAGTAGGGGGAGTATCTCGATTTTTAAATTATTTGTAGGCCTAATTTGTGAAATTGAGTTAGGCATATGTAAGTTTATTCCATATTCTCAGTAAAATTTAAAAGTAATTTTTTTATAAGTTCTTTGTTTAGTTAACTTTTGATTATGTACTCAGAACTCCCGTTTTAAAACCACCGTTTTAAAAGGTATGTATGTGTTTGGGTCATATATACATTTCATACCTTTCAAAACGGGGTGTCTGAGTACATAATCAAAAGTTTACTAAAAAAAGAACTTATAAAAAATTACTTTTAATTTTACTGAGAATATGAAATACACTTACATATGCCTAACTCAATTTCACAAATTATTCCTACAAATAATTTAAAATTCGAGATACTCCACCTACTTAAGTAGTTAATCTAATTAATTGGTACTTAACTAATTTCTGTTTTAAACTAAACTAAATAAATTACATTAATCACGTGATGTATTATTCCACTTTAATGTGTAATATCAGCTGCAGAAGAACAAACAGACTTAAAGAGATTTGGAGAGGATAAAAAATTTATAAAGGCTTGAATGAACACAAGACAAAAAACTTACTGAAAAATCGGAACAGTAAAATACACATCCGATAACTTCGGAGTCTGGTAAGAAAGTAATGGCGTTGGCCCGTCTCGTCCCGAAAATCTATTCAAAATCGATGAGAAATCGATCCTCGGGAGCCGCGCACTGCATTGTGGGACAGTGTTGGACGGCTTGTGATTGGTCGGGACGAAGTGCCGTGAATCGGTATCGATTCGAGTTCGATTCGTAAACGTGAATTGAGTTTAGTTGGATAGTAAAATTCAAGGCTTACATTGCAATTGAAGGGAGAGGTAAGTTCAAGCCTTCTTTAACTTTTTGGGGCTTTCGAATCGGAATCGATTAGATGATTAAATTCAAGGCTTACATTGACATTAAAGGGAGAAACAAATTCAAGCCTTGATTATCTTTGGTTATTTCGAATCGGACTTGAATCGATGCTCAAATTCAAGGCTTACGCTGCAATTAAAAATCGAGGAAAAGTCAAGGCTTGATTCAAGCTTCCTTGCTATCTGGGTATTACATTATATGGCGGTGTCGTGTTAAGCATTCAAATGCACTAATTGTAAAATAAGAGGGAGCGGAATTTCTTTTCACAAGTAAGAGTTAACTTTTAAATGTACTGTAATTTAGTTAATTGTTTTGATTTTACATTACTTAACAAATATTTACTTATTAAAAGATACGAATAAAATTTTCTTAGTTGTGTTTTAATAAAACATAGTTTTACTGGCTCTTGGATTTATTTCAGTCACTTCTACTTTCATATGGATGGTTATTTAATGATATTATGTCTTTAGGTCAAATTATCAAGAGAAAATTAAAACATAAATAGACCTATTTATAAAATTGGAAAAAACTTAATTCTATAATTATTTTATCTTATGAATATTTTTAAATCCCCGTCGTCTTGATTTAAACTGTTTGTTAGTATTTAGGAAACTGTAGATTTTACTATTAATTCTTAATTAGTTTATTTTACATAAGTTACACACAGTGGCGGATTTACCACTAGGCCGACTAGGCCCTGGCCTAGGGCCGCGGGCTGCAGGGGGGCCGCACGAAGTCCCAAATATACATATATTTTTTAAGGATGTACTTGCACAGTAAAAATGAACATCAGCTTTGAGCCTTGATTTTTTAGCAGACTATTTTAGTTGAAAACCCGTCACAACACAACAGAGAGACTTTGGTGAATTCATTGTGGCGTCTGCCGTTTTCCATGTCATTTTTGGGTGATCATGTAGGTTAAGTCACATTCATATTGGCAACTCGGGCGGCGGCCCCGTTGGGCTTTTTATTATAACTAACTGAAGTTACCTCAAGATTCAAGATTTTATTCAGCCGTTCAGTGGTTACAATAGGCTAAGTCACTAAAACTAACTTAAAACTAACAAACAATAAAAGCACTTGAATCTTGAAAAAAAAAATCTTGAATCTTGAATCTTACCTCTTTGTCAAAAAAGTGCATTGCTTTCCCCTTGATATTTTTTGGTTGCCAGTTTGCTATTGGTGAGGCACTGTAAAAATGCAAATTCTAGATGACATTAAAACTAATGTTAGTTTAATTTAAAGATTTTCTAAAACCATTACCATTTTGGTATCAAAATTGTATATCCAAATTTTGTGTACCATAAGTATCAAAATTCAGAAAGCAACACATTTGTACAAATATAGTAATATTAACAAAGTAATTCAGATCAATTAGGACCCCATTGCACCTAAAATATTTAATAGTTTAGTTTAGATTGGTAAAATTGTGTGCTGATAGCCATCTTGACTATTTTAATAGCCTCCCATCAACAGCCATTTGACCAACGTAACAGACATAACATCCCTAAAATACAGCGGCACGCTTTTCACAAACGTTTGAACAGAGAGTAGTAACTCCAGTTATAGTTTAGATCCATTGACTATAGATATAGTCAATGATAAAGCATAATGGGCCCCAATCCCCACCCCCATTTAACAGCTGGATAATCCAGCATCTTCTCTTCGAGACGAACTCGTTCTCAGAGATCAGAGTGTACATATACAATTACACTTTACTCGTACCAGAGCATAGGATAAAAAAATTAAGGACGATTTTAGCTTAATTTGAAGATTTTAGTATCATACTTCGGTCAAAGATGAGGGGGGGGAGGGTCCCACAGAAAAGTTGGCCTAGGGCCCCAACCTTCGTAAATCCGCCACTGGTTACACAATATCAACAAAGAACTTAGGCTACAATGTGTAGATAGTACAAACAACATAAAAAACTAACTTTGAAAATGAGTAAATAATTCACAATGCGATTTGCTTTACACTGAAGAGGCATTATTTGAGGATTACAAGACGACCGTAGTGTCACAATGCCACTTACGGCATTGCCGAATAACATTTACCGCTCGCTTTATGCTCGATTATATCCGAAACAATAAACTGTTAGGGAAAACTTTAAAAGTAAACATTTTAAATCAACTCATAATCTGAAACTTGCCGATGAAAGTTTGTTCCTAGCCCATTAATAAAAAAATTTCTAGCGTAGTAACTTTTTCAAGAATCAAGAAACTTTATTGCACAAAACGTATATGAGCTGTACAGTGTACAAATTCAGGTGCATGGTCATTTACATTATAGAGTGACTACAACTAAAACTACATATATTTTCCTCTGGCTTATTTCGCCTTTTTTAGGCTAAATTATATCCATTTGTCTTCGAAAAATTCCTGCATGTTATAATAGGCTTTTACAAGTAACACAAGTTTGGCCTTATTGAGAAGTTGCTTTCCATCAAGGTTGGACATAGTGTTTGGTATGTGATTAAAGATTTTGATTGCCATACCATATATAAAGGACTATTTTCAAATAGGGTTAATCTGGGATTTGGAAAATTATATGTTTTATTACGTGTGTTGTAGCTGTGTTTACTCTTATATTTGCTAAATATGTCTGGTCTTGCTATAATAATTTTTATAATTTCTAAAATATAAAGACCGGTAACTGTGAGAATTTTGAACTGTTTAAAAAATGGTCTACAGGATGTTCTTCTATTTTGTTGAGCTAATGTTCTAACCCTGCAACACTTGTGCTGAAAAAAATTTCACAAACCCTCGCGTGAGGTCATTATGACCCCACCTTGATTTTTGTTTGTTTAATTATATCTGAGGCTATTTTTAGGCTTAATCTATCCTTATATTAATTCTACGTTATTTTTTAGAAAATAAAATTAATTATTTTGGAAAATAAAACCAAATTAAATTGTAAATAATATAATTGAACAAAGAAAACTTATAGACAACTAAACATGAAATAAGTGTTTAGGTATTGGCAATAAACAGATATGAGTTAATATATATAAATATATATATATATATATATATATATATATATATACTGAAATATATATATACATATATATAAGCGTAAAACACACACAATTTGTGGAAAAATAAGTTACAATAAAACTCGCGTGGGGTCAATCTGACCCCAATCACAAAAGTGAGTTTATGGCTGCCAAACACAAAGTGTCAAACACGTGAGGCATAGACGACCTTCAACTGGACTAGGAAACAGACAGCTACCTAAAACAACAAGGAATGGGTGCCAAATGCTGGGGAGTTACGAATGAAAATTCCCGCGTGGGGTCACATTGACCCCACGCGAGTGTTGCAGGGCTAATTATACTTTTCTGGCCAATAAACATTCTTTCTACTTTCTTTTGCGAGCCCCAGAGCACTATACCATACCTTAGTATAGATTCTGCACATGCAAAGTAAACTATTTTACAGGCTTCTATAGATGTTGATTTCATCATAATACTTAAAGCAAATCTCAGACTATGTAGCTTATTTGCAATAACATTAATATGATGTTATTGCAAATAACTTTTTTATCATGTTTTAAAAAATATATGTTTGTAACGAGAATTTCCAGTTAATAAAAATATTGATGGTTACCGTACTCAGGGTTCACCAAAACGCGGAAATTCCGTCACTTGTGCTAAGTCACTTGTAAAGCCGTGACAGCATGACCCCTGATCAGGTGATTTGGTTATTGTTCTTTCGTAACAGGCTAGGGTTGAGTCGCTCCCTAACTGTGAGAATATCTCGGCAATAAACGTCTGACATTTCATTGGTAATTCAAACGAGCTAGTTGAATACATTATTCAGTTTAAACTTCCTCGTTGCAATAGTTTAACTATTGACTTTTATTTAGTTTCCTATTTGTTATTTCCTTAACAACGACCGGTTCGCGCAGGTCTGGCGAAAACGTGTTGTAACCAGTAAGGTGACTTGTAACCGACTCTGGTGAAGTTCAAATTTTGCCTTTTATTTCTAAATTCTTATAGACTAGCCTATTTTCTGAAACCTAACAAAGGGAGTTTAAAACCTCTGTTAGTGTGAGAAGTAAAATTGCTATTTCTAGCCCATTAAAGATCCACTTAGGATTTCATAACTACTCACTGAACTCTTTCTTGTAGTTAGAATTAATTGAATCATTGAAACAATTGGCTGTGGGTTACTTGACCATTGGAATTATCCTAGCAACCGTGCTGGACAAGAGCTGTTATGGGGCGACTTTCTTTGGCCAAAGGCACTTGCCAGTAACCTTGCTTGAGGTTCAAGGTGATATACAGTACTTCGCCTGCCTGAGTTTTTCGAGGATGGCATTTATCCTTGGCAAGGGATAGGCATCCTTGATAGAGGAGTCGTTCACCTTGCGCATGTCGATACAAAAGCGATATTTACCCGTCGGTTTTTTACACAATACAACCGGGGAGCTAGATGGGCTGTCCGATGGTTCAATCACCCCATCTCGCAACATGGCAGCTACCTCATCGTTTATTATCGCTTGCATAGCAGGGTTTTGTGGATAATGGCGTTGTTTGATGGGAACCGCATTTGGTTTGAGACGAATAACATGCTCCGTCAACGGGGTTTGCCCAACAACGGACTCAAAACGGGGGGGTTCCTCCTCTAAAAATTTACAAAGTTGCCCATTTTTGCTATCCGTCAGGGGTTGTAGGGCTCCCGAGGCACAACAAAACCTTCACCCACTGCATCCTTCGCAACCTGTGGGACGTTTATTTGGATGAGTTTTAGTTCCTCAATACAACTCATCCCCAAGACAACGTCAGTCGTGAGGTCCGGAACGAAGAATGCCGTGAAATCATGGATGACACCGGAGATCAAGATCTTTAACCGGTACCTATCTCGAATACAGCAGCCTGAACCATCGGCCATTCTCAATTTCGCCTCGGAGGTCTCCAGTTGTACTCTGAGTTTGAAGATGATGGACAACCTTCTCGCCAATAAGGTTTACAACCGCACGGTATCCAACAGGGCATTAAAATCTAAATCCAAAATCATAATACGTGAAAACGGGCGGATGTCAGACACATGTGAAGATTCACCGGCCGAACAATTGAAGTTTCCTATGAATCTGAGCCAGTTTGTCCATGAGTCGGAGGTCGTACGGCGCTGGGGCGCTGCGGACTCAGGTGAACTCCTACAGACTGAGTCCGGCATTAGTTTCTCTAGTGGCAGTCACAATGACAGGTACAACCTTCCTAACCTAATGATAGGTATAACCTAATGATAGGTACACCTTCTCGTTTACATCGAAAACATTTCAGCACCTTAGGCTGAGTACAATCACGGTACACGTGCCCCTCGACATCGCAGTTGTAGCAGATGGGGGTCCTGCGCGGTGTAAACCCTAGTGGTGTCCCTGCGCGATTCGTGTCGAGGACTAGGGGACTGGTTACTGGTACGCGGCCACGCAGTCCGGTAGTCGAACGACACCCGTTGGTTTGGAGGTTTATTCCCAACCCTAACATTCACCTCCATTAAGTTAGGTTGCACAGGTGCGGTTGGCGCTGGTGGTAGGAAGACCTCAGGAACGGTACTGTCCGCCACCCACGGTACGGTGGTTGTCCTACGCCCGATTGCCGTGACGTTTGGCGACATACGCAGTTTCAGGGACCAAGGCCTGGGACGCAGGAGGGGGCGGTTTGAAAGTTTTTCTTTCCCGCAACACCTCATCAAACTCCTCAGCTCGCTCAGAGAGTTCCGAGTTCCGCCAAGGAGGTGAAGTCCTGAAGTCGAATCATAAACTTATATTTGGGCCTCATATTCCTATAGACCAAATCGATTTTTCGTTGGTTAGAATAAGTACCTATGCGCCGCGCCGTATAAGGGTTGTGAGAGCAATAATAAAGTCCCGGAAAGGCTCACCTTCACCCAGTGTTCTTTTCCTGATCTCCTCGAGGTTTTGGTGATATGCCGATGGGAAGAACTGGGCTTGGAACATTCTAATAAAATCGGGGAAAAAGTTCCAAAGATTCCGGTACATGAGCAAGGCTTGTCCGTGCTAAAGCTCGGGCATAGCTTTCAGCAACTGGTCCGGGGAGAGGGAATAGGCTTCTCTAAGCTCCTCTAGACGTTCAAGGAACGACACCGCATCACGTCTGCCATCGAAGCGCAAATTCCATTTCCTGACCACATTGCATAGAGTCGGAAACGTTTTATCAATGTTATACGGCGTTTCGCCAACAACCATAACTCGCTGATTTATGGGAGCAGAGCCAGTACTTTCAAAAAAGGAGGCCTCACCCAACTGCAGAGGCTGCACGACATTCCCCAAGTACATCTACGAGGAACGCAGATCCGCCAGAGGACGGTGGAAGTCTGACTCCCCGTCTGACTCTCTGGGCCTGAAGTTAGGCCCAGGCGTGAGTTCAGTGTGACGGCGAGCTTGGTTGTAGTCAAGGCGTCGACCTTGCACCAAGCTGTCAATCACCCACTGCACATAGGCTGGATCAGCGTTAGGGGGTAATCCGAGAGACTCGCATATACCTGTCAGAGCATCCAACCTAGAGCCACCTCGCAGGTCATCCATGGGTGACCTAGGAGCATAGGTTACTGCCGTTGTTGTTGCAAGCCTTGGTCAACAACATGTAATTACCGTTGATGGGGTTGTCGTCACCCCGCTGGCTGTCGTAACCAACATCGACTCGGTTGTCGTTGCCATTTCAAAATCAATTCAACAAGCCAACTAAATTAAATTGGTTTACAGATACAGCACAGCTTGTTTTAGGTTAACCTTCCTAACTTAATTAATTTACTAAAATTGAATAGGCTAGGAGGTGGTCAGTATTAGGCCACCAACAAAATAAATTTATTTATAATTTTTATTAGTCCAATACACCCTAGAATATATTTCCTCCACCACGATTCACCAACATAAAGAAAATGGTTATAGCCTACCGCTAACTAGCCTAGCCTAGGTTATATTCACTGATTCAATCACAATAAGTTTCACACCTAGACGCCTAACTGAATTCTATCTTTTCACCAAACCACAATAGACTGTTATAAAGTTACTGGTCCCTGTTCGGGCGCCATTTTGTAACGAGAATTTCCAGCTACAGTAATAAAAATATTGATGGTTACTCAGGGTTCACCAAAACGCGGAAATTACGTCACTTATAAAAATAAAAGGAGTTCCTTGGAATCGCTCAGCACGCTTGCTGGGATAATTCCAGGGGTCAAGTAACCCACAGCCAATTGTTTCAACGGTTCAGTTAATTCTAACTACAAGAATGAATTTAGTAAGTAGTTATCAAATCCTTGGTTGATCTTTATTAATGGGCTGGAAATAGCAATTTTAATTCTCACACTAACAGAGGTTTTAGACTACCTTTGTTAGGTTTCAGAAAACAGGCTAGTCTAGAAGAATTTGGAAATAAAAGGTAAAATTTGAACTTCACCATGAGTCAGTTACAAGTCACCTTATTTACTGGTTACAAAACGTTTTCGCCAGACCTGTGCGAACCGGTCGACATAGGAAACTAAATAAAAGTCAATAGTTAAACTATTGCATCGAGGAAGTTTAAACTGAATAATGTATTCAACTAGCTCATTTGAATTACCAATGAAATGTCAGACGTTTATTGCCTAGGCCTAGATATTCTCACAGTTGGGGGACGACTCAACCCTAGCCTGTTACGAAAGAACAATAATCAACGTCTCCCAATAATGTTTTAAAATATTATCATTAACTTAACTATAACTAGAGGCCTACCTGAAGGCAGGAACGAGATCAATGGGTTAAAATAATTAACACCGATCCACTGAACTAAAAACGAAAGAACCACTCCAATACTCCGCACTAAACTTAAAACTTATGCCACTCCGACGACCCAAATATTTAAGTAGACTAGACGTGTCAGCACGGTAGACAAAGCGAAAGTGAGCCGGCTCATTTTCTTGAGCTCCTAATTTCTCGTTGAATCCTGATAACGTCGCCAGCTGGACACTCGAGTTATCACAACAGCTGGTTGCAGGCTACCAGGACCAACTACATTAAAACAAAAACAGGGATCACATCGTAACATCTGTTCTTGTGACGTAGCTTGGAGGAAGAGAAGAACAAGGTACTGTCATTGACTATGAACACACAAGTGTATTCATAGTCAATGGTACTGTCGTCTGGTCTCAACCGGCGTTTGAGGTTATGCTATTGTTTACATGGGGTTATAACGAAGTGAGAGTTTTATCGGGTTTTATGGGGTTTGTAGTGGCATTATAACACCGAGATACAACCTTATTTAAATAATGGGGAGTGAGTCTATTCCCAGGGCTGTAAATATAGCCTTTCCCAGTGTTGGACACTGTGGGAGGAATAAGGGCTCACTAGGCCTAGGTAAGCCTATCACCTCGTTTGTGAAATAAATAAGGTTAATAGGGGCCAGTAACGTTGGTAAGTGGTCAAATTTTACCCCCCTACCAATTTGGGTCGTCACATGTTTTAACAATTATTATACTTTCATAATATAAAGAATTCAGTTGTTGTATACCATTGGAATTAATTAGTAGTTTACTGCAGATTACAAATATATAAGGTTCATTCTTGTTATTTTTTGTATGTATGAGGGACAAGCGTATGAATGAAAGTGTGCACACTGCCAGAATTAAAGTGTATATTAGATGTTACGTATCTCTGGATTGTATATGTGTATGTTGGTCTCATCCATTCATTTACTTATTTTATATCAGCATGAATTTGTAATTAATTTATTGTAAATTTATCTTGGATTGTTTCGAATTTTTTATAAATTATTGTTCTTTGTTCATTGTACATCTTGTTAAATTGGCGTCTGCCGTTGAAAATAAATAAATAAAATAAAATTAGTCATGTGATCATTCTTGCCTGCCCTTTTCCCCCAGGTTGCGGGTTCTGACAAACGGTGTGAGCATTCCAGGTGTATATATAGAGTTCTATGGGCGCAACGCCGTATTAATCTGCCGGTGAGCAACTTTGAGCTTTTTACCTACTTGCCAGACAATTTTTCAATCTCTATATATATCGTATGGCTACCATAGCCAGCTACCAACTTAAAATAATAATAATAAAATAAATAAAAGTTGTTCTGCAATGCAAAGGACCTGTGTCAGTACATTTAAAATTAAACTAAAATAAACATTTATGATCTCTCTATAAAGCTAAATTTAGGGCGCTAAGCCATTGCAGCTCAGCTTTCACTTACACAATGCAGGCCCATCAGCCCTTCCGGGAAAGCACTCTAAGGGCACTCGGTGACAATGTGAGTCTAGTCTGGAACTCCGCACCACAGCTGTATGACTGATCTGCCATTCCCAATTTGTATTTCCAATAATTACATCTTCCCACCCCAGTGTGCAATCAATTGAGTTAAGTCCACTGATTCCGAGGAATATCCATTCCACCTACCGCCAAGGTTGGGTCAATCTCTGATCAACCTTGACACCTACAATTGTAAAACAAATCAAATTGGTTTTACTTACGTAAAACAGCCTGAAGGTGTCAAAAATCCTTTTTATTCATGCAGGACATGTTTCAGGCCAATGGCTGATGCCAATCTTTGCTGCTAAAAAGGTCATAATAAACTAAACACATAACGCACATAGTTTAATGTTGGTCAAGAAAAAGTACAAACACAAATGATTATTTTATGAATGTTTATTAAGACCTTTTTAAATAGCAGCTGAAGATGGGCAGTCATTTGCCTGAAACATGTCCTGTATGGAATAAAAAGGATTTTTGACACCTTCAGGCTGTTTTTCGTAAGTATAACCAATGTGAATTGTTTTAGGCAATTTTTATTAACATAATTACCGTACTCAAAACTCTAAAACGTTCTGGCTATTTATCAAAATAGCAGAAGACAGTAGTAGGTGAGCGCCGGGTACACCAATATAGAGCTGAAAACTAACAACATTTCACTAATTAAAATATAGATAAAGGGTTCTAAATATTTTGGATGAGCTCAAAAATTCTTTTGTTACGAATCATTGATCCATTTGAACTGCAACTATGGAAAATAATGTTTTCCTTCCATAGAGTCGAAAAATCACTATAGAAATTATCTTGTACACTACTAATTAGTTTTATGATACGATCTTGGCGCCAGTGTAGTGCTAGTAGCTAAGAGCTATTCCAACAGTATTACAAGAGAATAATGGCTACCAACTGTTCAATGGACTGTGATGCTGTACTTTTAATTAAAAGTCTTGTTTCCTCAGATTATTCTGCACCACACCAGACAGCTCTAAAAGTAGTGAAATTGTTCTACTTTACATATAGAGTGTCAGAAAAAAAACGTTTCAGGATTTTTGAGACTGTTAATTGTGCAAAAAAAAAATTAAAAAGTTCCTGCAAATATGTTTATATATGTCATATATTCTTAAAATGCTTGTTACACCGCTAGCCTCTGACGTCAACTATTCAAGTCAATGTATGTCTTGTTAATTGTTGCAAAATAAATTCCTGATTTTTGATTCTTTGGTTTTACACTTAATAATAATTATTTCCGTATTGGATCATTGTATTGAGTTCAAATTTGGCATAAACATTATTTATCACAGCATTGCTTATTTTAAAGAAATAAGGAAATGGCGGCCATTTTTAATTTTTAAACTCAAATATCTCAAAACCGCTTAATTTTATCAAAATTTTAAAGGCAACAAAAATTTGACAAATTGAATTGTGTAACCAATGTAACCAAGTTTTTAAGGCTCTGAGAACAAATATTACAATTTTTTCTATTTAAATTATTCTTATTTGCATTAATAAACCTCCAAAAGAAGTTTTTGTAAAATGCAAAATTTTTTTGTAAGTTGACAAATGTCATATTCCATATTATATATCCTAAATAACAGAATAATCATGTTCCAGGACTTTTTGGGACACCCAGTGTATAGCCTGCATTAATAGTTTAACCTCTTTGGCATCAGTAGACTAATATAAGACTACTCTCACAGAAATAGCTGTTGGACATCAACGATACCTGATTCTTTCTCCAAAGTGCAAAATCCACTTTATTATTTCAGTGTTGTGAATTGAACACAGAAAATTTTGAAATAATGTTTATAGTTTCTATAGGTGATAATTATCCATCCTGATAGAGTGTTGTGCGTGATTCAAGAGTCGAGTGACTGTGACCTTTTGGTTTAAAAATAGATCAGTATCAGTGTAGGTACACATGCAATCTATTATCTCCAATACAGGGCTGAGAGAAGGAAATAAAAAAGTTAAACATTTTATACAATGTTTAAATAATTTATTGTGAGTTTTCAACATGGAAAAGTACAAATATTGCAATTACAACAAAGTCTGTTTTGGAAAGTTACTTTGCAGTCAAAGTAAAAACTCTGTTCTGAACCCAGAGGAGTGCAGAGCGGGGGAGTGCGCATGGTGCGAAGTGCGTGCGCAAGACTTTGAGCCGCGGCGCCGGGCACCGGGCACCGTGCGCGCTCCCCCCTCCCACACCCCTGGCCAACTATCAATATGGTAACAACGTATGAAAAGCCTATCCTTACTCGGTATGTTTATAAATAAACGTTTCTTGAATGTGTCGACAACACAGCGAAGCGAGAAAAATAAATCAAGGGTCACACAGATAATGGAGAGAGTTCTCCGACAAACAAAAACATGAGAAAGAAAGCTAAACATTGATGATATCGACTAGCATTGAATACTGACAATAGAAGAGATAAACGAGAGCAAGCGTTACGAGACAGTGGTAGAGTAATATAACGTGTAAATGAGGATGACCTCCCGCCGGGGATCAAAGCAATCTTTTAACATTATTACATATTCAATGAATATTAAGGAAAGTATCGATTAAAATTCGTACACACAATAAATATCATGTGACACTAGACAGAAAAAATAGACATGAGATACAGCAAATACTATGATATAAAAGTAATTAAGGTAATACGATATTGTTACACTGCCAGACGATACGATTAGTTTGTGCTGAAAGCCATATTTGTACTTGGAAGCTCAAGTACCCAACATTCTAGACTAGAAGAAGGTAACTTAATATTTAGAAATGAATAGAGCGGGTTTAAACTGAAGCGTACGTATTTTGATTATTTACAAAAGTCGTAAAGGAAACGTACGTGAAAAAAGACACATAAGATTTCTACAAGTGGTCTAAAGATGGAGCGAATAAGTTCAATTAAAAGTGCCAAAAGAATTTTAAATAATTTAAATACGCATTATTGCTGGGAATAACTTCTGCATACACGCATTCATAGAATACAATTATACACACTCGACCATGTCTTATCGATTTGGCGCGAATCCCATTTCAAAATTGTCTTCGCCAAATATCAATAGTTGTGCTGTTTTCATCCTAATTAACTTTTTTAAACTATGAAAATAATTAAGTACAGAATCAGTTATATTGAATGTCAAAGTCTTATTCGGGGGCATAATTTAAAAATAAGAACTATAATTAGATTAGAAGTAGCGAGAAAAGCCCGGACTAGGAACACGTCTGGCCTGTGATTGTACCGTTGGATCTTCTACACTAATATACATTTATATATACAAGACTGAGCCGACAGTCATCCTTCCGACTGGACTGAATCTTTAATCAAATCAAATGGCTGGGGAAATTTAAATCAGGCTAACACAAAAATTTTCTAAAGTAACAAATTTAACCAGAATTAATTCATTGTTAACATTTTGAAATACGATTTACTTACAACTAGAAAGTCTTTTTAACAATTACCAACAATTACACAAAGAGTATGAAAGCATTTATTTCTTAGGGCGATCGATGAAAATAGATGTTGTAACAGACTGCCAACAATATGTTTAATTTATTGCATTTATTATAGTGAGGTATGTATTATCCCACGTATACACGTACGTTCCTGTACGTATGAATCCGTATGCAAAAATAAACTATACGAATTTATACGTTAACATGAAGCATTTACGTGTTTTTGGACGCAAAATTGAGTACATACATGTGCGAGTGTGTGTATACGGTTTGTATACAGACAGGAACAGACATATGTAAAGAATTTTAGCAGATCCAGATATAAGAGAACATTTTCCTAAGTGTGGACCACTCCAAAACGACTGTAGCCGCCAACAGAACACTATCAAAGTACGCACAATCAAACACACACTACAAAAGAACACATCAAAGAATCATCTAAACAGGGATTACGGTGAACGATATTGAAATACACATCAAACGTATCTGTCTGAGTTAACGGGTGTGAAAGTAAGAACCGGTGCTAGAGGGAGTTTTAGCTCACACCCGCACACACAGATTACAAATAAAACCTAACTAATTTAATATATAATTTTACGACATTATTGTTGAAAATAGAGTGTCTCTAAATGATGATCTACCATTCTAATTTTAAATAATGTTTACAGGGGTACGATGTGGAGTGGTATACGGACGAGGGATTCCATTTAACACATTAAAGGAGAAGAATTATAATGTTATATAAATCGATATTAAAATACAGTTAATATAGAAGTTTTTAAAAACATGTCACTAATGCAACTACGTACGACACAGGAAAGCAAAACCACAAAAGTAGAGACAAAATATCGAGTTAGGAATCTAGTTCCTCAAAACCGTTAGCAAAATTGCATCCTTTTAGTATTAAACAATTTCTTATGTAAAGCTTCAAAAAGTTATGACCTACGGTACTGTATAACTAGAATAGATATCATCACAATATGAAATGCTCTTTAACTTCAGAACCGTCATCCACAACCTCCAAAAATATTTCCTCAAATATCGGCCCACTTTTAACAACATCTCTTTTAAATTCTATTGGTATAGGCCATCTTCCATCTAAAAATAGCTTTCCTTTGTCAAACAGTATCACTACTTTGCACCGTCTTCCCTCTAACCGTACCTATAAACATATTCACACCATCGGCTGCATCTGCGGGGTCCGATTGTGTGTTACATATATACATATATAATAAGTATATTTTGTCAACATCGTAGGTGATAAAACTTACCATTTTATAACATGGGTCGACTCTAGGAACCATTTTTGGGGAACAGAGTGAAGACTTATCGATACTCGAGGAAGTTCCCTAGCTCATCGGACATATAAAACTCATTTTATTTCCATCTCTTCAAGAAAATTTTTAGAGTCGAATGTCGCCTTTATGAAATTACAAGCTAACACTTTGAGACTACTCGGATCGACTATCGATTTGTGGGTATGTAATTTAAGATGGAACCAAAAATCTCGATAAGAGTCGAGTAACAAGCTTGTACATACGGCAGAGGGATACGACCGATGGGACTGGGTGGCTTGGACTGTAATTGATATGTGCCACGCACACGAGTGCTAGGGTAGGTAACTCAATTCGACCCTTCCACTTTCTAGCGGATTTTATTGTTTAAAAAACATAGATTTTGTTGCATATAATGAATGTGATCGCCAACTCAAAAACACAACAGAACTCAAATCACTTAACAGTATACAATCTTCACATAGAGAAACTTATAGTTAATAATATGGAATGTCGGGAACATAAGACTATATTTGTACACAACACTATATTGTCTCGTATTCTAGGGTGTTACTCTATGGTGTCACTTTTATATAAAAGAAACTAAAAATTACAAACAAACTATCCGTTCCCATGTTTTATTGTTACATTCCGTACCTGCTAAACTTTAGGCCTGATCGATCTTCTATTCGATAAACGGTAATCAATGATTAAACCATATAGTGTAAAAATGGCGTAGTATGATTGTACGTAAATAAGGTTTGAACAGCATACATACATGGACACTGAAATATGGACTTTGCTACCTTCACTAAGAGTAATGCTCTTTGAGCGAAAAAATTATTTAAATTGAATCTGTAACTCGGTTTTCCATAAATGTTATAAAATAGAACACAGAAAGTATTATGCCGGTAAACAAAGAGCAGCAACTGTGATAATATTGCACTTAATTCCCAGTCATGAGACACTAATACCTACTTGAGCCAACTTCTTCGGAACCTTGGAAGCATTCGTATCTCCACTCATTCTTACGGTATATGTACACGCAGAGACTGAATAACCAAACTCAAAAGACAATGACATAAGTCATAATCGTACATTTTAATCGAAACAACAAAAATGACCTCTTACATGATAAGTCTATCTGGTAATTTAAACGGAAATTCTTAACACATCGGATCAGTAAATAATTTCACATCAACTGAGTGATTACAAAGGAATGAATCGTTACGAGCTACATTCCCGGTTGAACACACTTCGACCTCAACATCGTCTAATATAAAAAATCTTGTCTAGGATTTTTTCTAATTTCAGGCAAATCCATACATTTAAATATATATTTGTATATATAATTATTTATAGTATGTACATAAAATATCAATTTCCAAATATTACACTAGTGATAATGAAAGTCTTGGGTTCCACTGGTGACATATTGCATTGTGTGAGGGAATGAGATTGCGTTTGTGTGCTTGACTCGCGATTGAACCACGCACACAACCGCACAACTCATCCATTTTTCTACAAACTAGGCAGCTGCATTAGATATAGGCCATTGTTTTTATTTAATCTTTAATTTATTACATCTTACTTTCAAAGTCCAAAACATAGATGCATTCGTATAAGACATTGTATAAGAGGTAAATCTGTTACAAGTACCAGTTCATATTCAACACCTTCGTTTGATTGCTTGTTTGCCCATCAGGAATGCTAGTATTTATGTATAAAATACAAAAATAAATTTATCATGTAAGCTGACATTTAGTCTGGGCAGCGAATTTACGTCCTATAATCTTAAAATATCCTTATGTACGTACATAATCACACACACATAAAAGCCTGTGTGTATTTATGCATATACATAAATTCAGTTTAAAACCTCTTACTTTTAATGCGTTTGTCGGTGCAAGTCTGTGTGATTCCCCGAATCATCGGTCAAATAATGTTTTTACCTTACACACATCAATAAAACTTCTTAATCAGTTTTTATTTTTTTACTCCAAGAGTCTAAAACACAAAAGCACACATAAATCAACATAACTAACATCAAATAATGTGAACGAACTAAAGAGTACTGCAAGAGAAAAAAAGCTTTAACTCATAAGATCAGTTTTTAACTTACAAAAAAAGCACACAAAACAAAACCTCTTAGTTAAATCAAACTAAGCTACACAAAACGAGAACATGGCAAAACTGTGTGAGTAAATCAAAATAAGAAACCAAATCAAACACCAAACTACTTAATTGGTACGAAAAATGAACATATTATGAAAACAAAAGAAAACCTTTAAAGTTCAAATCAGCAGCACATTTCTCGACATGAGCATCAATCATAATCTTAATTTAACCAGTACTTATTGCAAAAAACTGCAATTTCACTCAGTAACTGTTTAATAATTGCTACTCTATAAAACATGTATTTACAAAGTAAACATCAGCTTTGTCTTAAACACGAATAAACCGTACAATGGATAGTTTGTTTTGTTTATTTAAGTAGATCGATATTTAGCAAATCTAAGAATGCTCACTGAATATAAACCATTATACAGACAGTTTGATGATAAATGAATGGGTGCAGCAGGAATTGTCGGTATAGTCGGAATATCGGTAAAGTCATCGCTCGTTGCCTTTCAAGCCACTCTCACTGGATTCCGGAGTCTCGGCGGCTTCGGATCTCAGTATGGGTGACATTAGCGATTCCGATATCGACTTGTCGTGAACACGATATTGTGCTCGATTATTGAACTAATATCTGTACAATGAAATTAGAGAAAAGCTTTCAAATACAACACTGAATAATTCTAAACACTATTACAATTACTGCTGCATCTACGACCTACTAACAATAAAGATAATAATAATTATGAACGGTAATAAATAGGGTAAGCCGAACAATAATATAAATGCTAAACTTTCCTATTCGTATTTTAAATATGTATAAATTCTTTAGGAAAACACATGACTTGCACTAGTTTTGACTAGCTCGAAGTTTCTTTTTGAGTATAAATACACGACGATGTGAATAAATATATGTTCTCTTTCCATATATTTATTCACTCCGATCGATCGATAGAAATATTAATCGGTCGTACAACTGTAAAGGCTGCAAAGTCCCACGAGTCACCGGTAGCCGGGACTAGATATCACTTACTATAAATATCACATGATCATCTTCCCACTTACTAGAATTTTGTTAAACCTACGAGCCAATTCGACGACACACGAGGGTTTATTCATATAAAAAACAAATGCAACAGTGTCCGACACACCGATGACCCAAATAAATGAGATCAATATTGGGACGTTTTCAGCCTTAACACAGCTCAAGTAAATGACTAGCTCGGACAGACGAAAGAGCGGAAAAATAACAAATATCTCATATTTATGTAGCTTTGCTTTTGTTGGTTTTGAAGGAGACCTGGAGAACTCGGTTTCCGAGAGTGTAGCCGTTGAGGGATTGGATCGCCACCACCGCTTCGTCGTAATTTGTCATCGTGACAAAACCGAATCCCTTGCACTTGTTGGTCTGCAGGTCCCTGATGACTTTGACACTCTGAACGGCACCAAAGGGCCCAAACAGCTGCCACAGAACATTCTCTTCAGTCTCAGGGGCCAGGTTATAGACAAAGATGCACCACCCTGAGCCGTTCATGGCGTTGCCGGGCAGCATCGAGTTGGCCAACAGATCTCCAGCGAGGGGCGAGTACCTGCAACACAGCACCTCGGGTCACCCACCTCGGCACAACTCCAATCAATCTTAAGTACAAGTATTCATGTTAACTATAAAAAAAAAACAATTATTTTCTAATATGATGTTATTAAGGTAGCATTTTTGTTTTTGATATTTTTATAACAGTAAATCGAAGTATTCTATCACAACCTGTGTACAATATTTGGTAGCTCCTGACTTCTTTCATTGGGACCAAGTCTTTTAGAAAAATATGCCTAGAACTAAAGGAGATCTAAAAAATTGGATTAGGTTGTAAATAAACATAATTTTGTTGCAGATGGTAATGAATATCATGGCTCAGAGTCTGAAAATGTGTGCAAAACTAGGGATGCCGCCTTACTGGCACTTTAAGATTTTTGCTCCTTAGATTCTTCTTAAATTTGCTCTTTCAGCGATTGAAATTAATGGTAAAACATGAATTGCCATTCATGTGTTAAAGATTAATGTTAGTTAAAACAACCATCTTTTTTCTGGAAAGACATTACAGGTGATTTTTCAGAATAAAGTTATTTCCATTGCCTCACCTTGTAGGTACAGGTCTGAAGCAAAAATAATTATATCAATTTTATTATTCTAGTCGGTATTCGCTTGTAGAGTATTATGTCATTATTTTAGGTCTATTTTTGTTTTAATTTCGCATAAAAATAAAGTTGTAAAATGCAATATGAATCAGACCATATAAAAATTCATGTTTGGTCGTTTGTTACTTTGTGATGGCATGATGGCAAACATTAGAAACAGATGAAGAATTTGTTCAAAAAGCAGTCAAACTGTGATTTTAACTAATGAAAACAATGTCTGAAAAGGCAATATAAAAAATTAACTTTCAGTATGCATCTTGCTTGGAAGTCCATTCTAACATATTTGTTAAGCAAGTTAGAGCTACAAATTGTAGTAATGTCCACAAGAACAAAACAGGCTGTTTAGTTATCTATGTTTCATTAGAAACCAGGTACCTTCTTTTCCTCTATAATTGGTATAAACTTTTAAATTGGCCAAAACAGTGAATGGTCGTAACATTCCAGAACAAACATCTGTTTCATCCATGATCATGATGCTCATGGATGGTGTTATTATGAATTTGGGAGAAAAAATCAATATTACATTTATATTTCACTATGTTTGAAATAATTGCTCAAAAATAGTTCTTTTTAAGACCAATATTTTCCAAAATAATAAACAACTAAAAAATAAGTTCTACATTTTAAAGATGTTTTAGGTTGTTTTTATATGTTTTTATTGCCTCATAATTTTATCAAGCGGATAACTGAACTATCAGTATGAAGATCAGTACTGATAAAACTGCATTGTGTTAAAAATTTAGTTTTAGGTATCACCATATTTTCACAAAATAAAATAGGGTTCTGGTAAAAATAAAATTGCTTGTGTATTATCCTTAAAAATAATGATTTATGTGGAAAACCTATCTTGAAATAGTTTCACATCTGATGAAATAGATTACGGATGTTTTAGATGAAAAGATAATTTAGTTTTGAAGGTTGCTATTTGGAATGTATGACGGAGATCCTTAAGAGTAAAACAACACAAAGGATGAAAGACAAGGATAAAGCTAAACTAAAACTAATATGTTGGAAGAAGAAAAGGTTATTGAACATCGTGTTAGATTGGAGGAACAGAATAAACCATTAGAAATTAATCATTCTATATGAGAGTTTTCCATGGGGGCATAAAACTGTTAATGGTACAGTAGTTATGTTAATGATAGTCACTGAGTGAGGACGGGTGGTTGGAAGCTAAGTGATGGAAGGAAGGATATAAGTGCATGTGCGATTGTGCGACAACAGAGACATTCGCACACGCATACTGACCTCTGCAACCCTTTGTTAATGGCTAGCATGGTCTTTCCAGTGCTAAAACAAACATAAGAAAGTTACGTGTCAAGGAGAAATAAACATTAAGCATTGAGAAATAGCAAAATAGGAAATGAAAACTATCAAGCAAAGTGAAATACGATTAGAACAAATAAAATATTTGGATGATCTGAACGTGCAGCACATAACAAAAGAAGAATCGGTGATCCACACACAGCATGAACTTGCAAAAGTCGCAGATAAGACATAAAATAGGCAAGTAATGAGGGATCGAGTGAAGAAAACAAAAATCATTTAGTGGCAAATGTATTTTTCAACTTGATTGCAAAGAAAACTAGAGGTCAACTTAGTTTTAAGTTATGATATACTTTTTATTTACGTTAAATTATGACTGAAATAAATAAATAAGCATTTTATCTATGCAAGCACTTAAATCTTAGGGCCTTCGAAATTCCTATCAAGTGTGCAGAGCACTTTCGATAATCCATATTTCATTTTTCTCAACTAAAAATCAAATTGAAACAAAAATAGACCTGGCAGAATTTGTTGCATAATTTAGTAACTAAATTACAAAAATCTATTTTAAAATAGTTGGTTGATGGATTAAAAACTCTACTTTTACAGATTGAACCTTGTGTTAGAATGAATTTTCTAATGTTATGCAACTGTCACTATGATACTGTACCCACATTAGATGTTTTTCATACTAAAATCAAACTAATAAAGGTAACAAAAATGGTGAACCATTTTTATTTAAGATAGGTAAGAACAAAATTATTATGTGTTTTTGAGAATTAGCTTATAAAAAAAATTTACTTTTAGAACACGTACGGTAAACTTTCAATACTGATAAGTTTCCCATAGCAAAGGATACTTTGGTATTGAGACATCTAAAAAAATTACTTATAATGAAAAAAAAATACTTTCAACATAAGATTGGGAAGGAGAAAATATGGGTCTAAACAATTCTAATAAGGAAAGAGATAGGACACACATAAAATACCTGAAATTTTAATTTCACTATGTATTTTATTCATCTATAGTTAAAAAATGTTATTCCAAAATTTAATTCTGCTACCCAGAAGATTATTTTATTGCCTTAAAAATGAAACCTTAAATTAATTGGATTGCATGTAATTTTGTTCCTACACAAACTTCTCTTTCCCCATGTTGTCTTCTAGTAATACGTAAATATGTTAATATGTTCCAAGGATAAATATTTAAATAGTCATTCAGACAATGCTTTTAGAATTTTTTAAATTATATATTGTTTTAAATATTATAAACAAGGGGCTAACAAAATATAATAAAGGGGCCGTCCATAAATTACGTCATCGCTTTTTGGTCATTTTTGGACCCCCCCTCCCTAAAATCATCCTACCATCATAATTTGTCTGACCCCCCCCCCCCCCTCTCGAAAAAATGACGTCATTTTTAACAAATTTCCGTTTTAAGTAAAAATAATGCTTTTTAAACGCTACATGGTAAACTAAAAAAATTGACAAATCAAATCTAAATTTACCTTCAGAAACAAAGCGAAAATGACTTTCTCAATGGAAAAATAAACTGTAAAACTACGCCTCAAAATAGTTTAATGAATTTTATAGATAATTATTTTATAGTAGTCGAGTTGTGTTAGAATTTATCATTGTTTTACTGTTAAAATTTGATATAAAACATCATATTTAAAATGACGTCATATCAAAGCCGACCCCCCCCCTTGCACATCACCTTACCGTCATTTTCAATCTGGACCCTCCCCCCCTATTTTCAGATGACGTAATTTATGGACGACCCCAAAGGCAATAATATTTCAAATACTCGAGAAACTATAAGGAAGAAACAAAATCCATCAACTTTACTGTCAAATAAAAGGAACTAGTATAATCCAGCAACGCTTAATTGTAATAAAAGTTTAAGATTTAAATTAATAGTTTGTCAAGTGGTGCATTTTTGATAAAGGTTATGGAAGCGACTATAAAAGTTATATAATGACAATTTGGTAAGTTTAGAAAAAAGGGACAACTTAATGTTTAAATTTGTTTTGGTGGTACTAAATTTAAGATCACTAATGATATTTTACTATACAGGATGTTTATAAAAGAACGCCGGTATTTTGAACGGCCACTACTGAAAAACTTTAAAGATACTCAAACAATGAAAAATGTCAAATTTAAGAGGAAAAACAATGTTTTTCATACCATAATACGTTTCAATGTGAGCTACATTTGTTGCTCTACAGCAGACATCAATAATTGTCAATCTTGTCGATTTGCCAATTTCTTGCCACACGTGCTTTGCAGCATATATCTGGGGTTACATTCCTGATCGATGATGAAATTCACTCAGGCAGATTTCTCGCTTTAAATTTTTTCTTCATACACAATGTTCTCTAAGTAACCCCAGAGAAAAGTCCAAAGGGGTTAAATCAGGACTCGTGGGAGGCTAGAGAATAGGTACATCTATGTCTATCCAATCATTTGGCAATCTGTAGTTTAGCCCCAAAGTCTAGGTTAACGTTTGATCCCATACAATACAATAAACAAAAAGTACTTTTTTTATTTCAGATTGACTTTTAATCGTTTAGTTACATTGAAATGTATTTCAGTAGTGCTCGTTTAAAACCACGGTATTCTTTTATTAACACCCTGTATGATAAAAACGAGCAAGGTTATGATATTCTGAAATACATGAAAGGGTGCGTTCATTATAGTTCTGTACATTTTGTATCTTACAAGAAAGATACTTAATTTTTAATATGTTTTTACATGTGGACTAATGTTTTCAACTGCAATCACTAATGAGATCTACATTAGAATCTAAAACAGAAACTTAAAGAAAAAACTCTGTTTTTATTTTTAAATGAGCTTTTTAGCATTATACCATCCCACTGTCGTTTGTTAGGGAATTTATTTTATTATAATCAGAAAATAGGGTAGAAGGTGGAGTAGGTCTACTATATGTAAACGACTAGTATCTAATTTTTAAGACATTTATAAAATAGAAAATTCAATGAAATTTCTGTGCGATAAATCATTGTTAAACACGAGCAACCTTTTGGTAACTTTCAATTGTAACCCTATTATAGATGTTACTAGAGGGTATCGTATGTTAACACAAAGTTTGCTAAAACCTCAATGGCCAGTGTCTTAACTAAGCAGCATGTATTGATGGATAATGAGTGGTAAGGTCCAGTTTTCCGATTTGGAACATAAATTTGCTAAAACTTTGCCAAACACGTGGCATGTCGCTTCTTAGCCGGACCGTGCCGTTTGGACGGATATACCAACATGCCCTGACCTTACTGCCATTTCATCTTCTTGAGCTTTTAGATAATAAACAAAAATTATGTGCTAAATAAACGTGTACCACCACTACGAGTAAGTATGGTTTTTGAAAGGATAGATTAAATTAAAGTAATGCAAAACACAGCCAGAGAAAATAGATTATTTGTCAGAAAGTTACAATTTAAAATGGGCACCTATCGATTGTAAAAAATGTATGCGCCCTCAAACTTAACAAAAATGTGTAATGTTTTAGTGTTGAAATTGTGATAAAAAGTCAAATTATCAGCCACAATATCTGAAACGAGTGTTTCAATATTTGTATCTATTTAGGTTAGTAAAATTGCACGCAACTGGAAATCAGTGCAGCGAAACACACTGATAAAACAACATGAGCTAAACAATCCGAAGAGTCAATATTGACTGTGAATCGAATTACGACTAAAGTACTAATTAAATTACAAACATTGTAAATTTGTAATAAAACCATACGGAAAGATACTTTATAGAAGCCTGTAAGGGAACCCCAGCAAAGCAAACAAACAAAAATCTAACACTACAGCTTGTACAAATCAAATACAGTAAAAGCCCTTTTAACTGTCCTCTACTGGCTACTGCCCATCGGATTAACCGCCTTCTGTGGAAACTTTCACAAATGCCGTTGCAGCTCATTTCCTGATAAGAAATCAGAAATAAAAACTCAGGTTATGAATTGTTGATGAAAATTGTTTTAGTAAAAACGCCAAATATTAAAAACAGAAATGGTCATTCTATAATAAATGTTTCTATTGAATTTTGGCAAACATAAAATTTTGGAAAGAGATAAGACATATTCAAAGACCAAGAATTTTCCGCCGAGAACCATACATTTGTCACTTTACTTCAACAATATAATTGTTTTCAGAATTTTTGCCTATTCCGGGTACTATTCATGTTTTGGGTAACCGCCTTAGAGCTTGGTTTCACAAATGGCAGCAATGAGGGCTTCTACTGTGCCAAACAAACGTTCTTTAGTGTGTTGTGTGATTCTGGTGAGATTGTATCGGCAGGTCAGAGTAGAATGAAACGATGAGAGAGCTTAGTAGAGTTTGGCCATGAGATGAACATGTGGCGTAGCGCGAGTTCCCGAGCAGGCCCTACCTGGACAGTGGTGACTGGGGAATGTACCTGAAGCGGCCGGTCGGATGGTGGATCGGCCCACCGAATCTGCGCGCCGCTTGTGGAGCCAAGTACGCGGCGAGGGGCGGGATCGCTTTGTTGTTGTTGCTGGGGTTGTTGGCGAACTTGACCGTGATAGGCTCCGTCGATCCTTTAGGAATGGTCCCGTTGAGCTCTTGGATGGCGCGCTCTGCCTCGATGCGCTGGTCGAATCTGATGAATCCTACACCTTTCGATAGGCCTGAAATTTGAATATTTATTGTTTCCATATTTCCCTGAAATGAGTTTTATTACATACATACATATTTATAAACAAACAGTTCTGTTTCATGTAAATGTGATTAATATTTCTTACCATATAGTTTCAATTTTGTAATAAAGGAAAACGCTCCATTATCACCATGAGAAATGCCAATAAATGGTAAAAAAATACTGATAACTTAATTTCAATCGCTAGACGGTTGTGCAAGTACACACTTTTTCATAACCTTTGCCATTGTCTACAATAAATTTTTTTCATATGTTTCTGCTTTAAAATTTCAAATTTTGTTAATCAAGAAGTTACATGCTTGTGTTGGATCAATCCCACAGTAAGTCGATCTATTGAACTATAAAATAACTGCAAAATAATGGCTCTTATCAAGTACATAATTTGAAACCAAGGTGCATTAAGACATGATAACAAAATTTATTTTCATCCTTGATAGTTCAAGGTCAGTAAATTTTACCAACTTAATCTGACATGTCAGCAACATAGCTCAGACTACCAAAATACTAAAATTTATAGAATTTTACATTGTAAGAAAAACTAACTGAAATGAGACCTTGTAAGATCACCAAAACTCTTGAAGAATGGGAAGAATACCAAATTAAATGTATTTTAATTGTGACTGATACAAACCAATTGATCATTAAGAATTTTGTTTTTTAGACTTGACAGCTAAAAGTTTTAATTTGAAACAGAAAATATAAACAAATTATTGCCGCATACAGCAAATAAAGCCAGACCAACTAGGTATACAAAGATAATGCTCAGTTTAACTGCCAAATATCTTCACCTCTCCGACTCACACTCCCTTCCTAACCCTGTACGATATACACACTCCTTCCACCACTGTTGTGAGTCTGGTAATTGAATTGATGTTAAATTAAAAAAAAAAATATGGTCTCATACAATACATGTGTATCACATGCCTATGTCAACTTCAGTGCAGTTCAGTAGGCTAACAAAGCGTGTAAGTGTCAATGATTTTATATCTTTTTGAATGAAGTTTCATAAAATTTTCTCCTTTTAAAATGGTATTTTTTGTGTTCCAACTTAATCTTTTAAGTTTTGTAGTTTCTGAATTTGTGAAATTGGACCAACAGTACTTGGATTTGTGTACAACAAACAGGGATCTAGAAAAGTGCTTCAAGTATTTGGACGTAATAGCTAACAATTCGTCTTTATTGTACAATGCTATGTTTTCAATTTTTGTTAGTTTATTTTATTTTCAGAATTTAATCTAAGATTAAGTTTGAGGAAGTACTCAGAAAATTGGATTTTAAGAGCTACACAATTTGTGTTGGCAGGAAAATGTAGGAAGTGATTTTAAAATGCGGTAAGCTAATAAAAGAGAATTATCTTAGTACTGTCTAATACTACAGTAGACTTTCTCTTAGTTGGAAACCTTGACCTTACAACAGTAAATCTGCTTTAACTGGCCTTATACCCTGTTTTGAAAACAAATTCCTTTTAACCAGCTATTTTTAACATACGGTAGCAGCTTTCCTACGTTTACTAAATGGTGGAAGAAACATTTAGTTTATTTTTATTTAATTTTTTTAGGGAACTGTTTATTTACGTATGTCTTTGAAATTATGATCACATCCTAGACCTGTTCACACATTTCTTGCATAGACATTTATTATCACATTTAAGTCACGGAAAACTGAACTAAATCATTTTTAAAGATACTTCAGATTAACCGGTCAATTTGTTATCCATCCTAAAAAAAAAGGTTGTTGTTATCTGTCTGGTACGGTTAAGAGGAAGTTAACTGTTTTAAGTAATGATTTTTCAGGAGATTTACCAGAGAACATCTACCTAACAGCCATAGAAGGGAAATCTGTAAAAAAAAATTGGTGATCTGTATAGGCCTTTCACTTTTTACTGATTGTACAGGATGTAAAGAGGGATTATTTTATATTTGTTTGGATTTGGATTTTTTAAGAATTCAAATTCTTCAAAAGCAGAATTTCAAGCAGTAATCATCACAATTGAATTCTGGCATAATTAATCCAAATAAAACTACAAATCTTAATCATTACTTTAAGTGTCTTGACAGGGGCATACTTTATCCCAGCGATTCTAAACATAGTACAAGTATCACTTTATTCTAACATTAAAACATTTTTAAGGTTTATAATGGCATTACATTAAATTATGCAATAAGGTAAGAAGGTAATTATGAAAATGAAAAGAGATGAGACTACGCATGCAGAGCCATAATAGAGCCAGCCAGTGGCTCCCTACTGCAGTGACGAGAGCGGGGCCTACGTAGGGTACGCAAGCGTGTGAGTGGATGAGTGTGGTGGCGGTGGCGGTGGCGTGAGAGGTGGTAGCGAGTGGCGAGGTGCTCAAGATCTAACACTCAACACCAACACAGTGATCAAACAACTAACTTATCGACACTCACTTCAAAACGTAACATTTCCTAATTTTTATGGCACAACCTGCATTTTCCAATTTCAATTCAAAGCGTTATTACTTACTTAGAATAAATGTGCCCAAGGTACCATTCCATTACACAAAATAAATTGAAACTTTAGTAAAATAATAAAACATCAGTTTTAAAATATTATTCTAGGAGATGCAAGCACCTATAGTCATGCAACGAAATGATAATCATAAAGGAAATAGTTAAATAAAATCCGTTGCGACATCATATAAAAGAATAAATAAAAAGCAATTTTTGCCCACGATTTCTTTTTTGAGATGTGTGGATTATCAAAATCTGAAAATGATATGACGCTAATTAAAAAAGTTTTGCTCCCCGGTTTAGGAAAAGACCAGAAAGTCAGTGCCACGTGACAAAATTAGGAAAATTGTTTGAAAATCCCTACATTCAGACAAATCTTACCACTACTTTAATACTACGGTTTACTGTTTTGCAACATATGTAGAAAAGATCTCACGTACATGGCACATTGTCTCCAGTCCCCGTGACGAATTGGCGAACTGCGAACAAAAGAAAAAGCACAAACAAAATCAAACACCGGGCCAAAAAGTTATGGTTCAAAACAATACTTGAAAATATAATAATAATAATAATGATAATAATAAAGATTAAGTGCTAACATCAACATTTCCCCGCTACGTAATGTCCCATAATAAATAATAATTTAAAGGTAGAAATAGATATGGTATAATTTGCTTTAAAAAGCAAAACTTTATAGTCACAAACTACTAAATGCTCTTTAAATAAATAGACTCAAACCTGTAATATTATCACAGAGGATCCGGGAGGTGATGATACGACCGTACGGACTGAAAAGGTTTTCCAGATCCTGTTGGGCCATGTTCTTTGGAAGCCCACTGACATACAGGTTGGCTCCCTTGATGGCCTCACTGCTAGGCCTTGCGAAAGATACCTGTTGACAGACAAACCGCACCTGTAACTTCCGCTTGATAGTTCAAACTCAACACAGTTTTAGTTGAGATTCAACACAGGGAATAAAGTCCGGTAGGCCTACATTAGAGTTCCGAACTCCGCTTTTCCCTATATCCGCCAATTTCAAACACGTTTTTTTCAGGAAATACCAATTTTCTTTCTTTAATGACAAATGGAGGGAATATCCCGAACATCAATGTTAGTCATCTCAATTTAGTCACTATGGTGGCCTCTTTTCTACAGTTTGATTATCAATGATAAGCTATATTCATAGAATTATAATATATACACCTGGAACGTTCATTCGAGACAAAAATCGCACCAAAACCCGTGCATGTTGCTCTGAAGGGCAGGCAAAAGAACCAGCGGTCGCTTTTCCTCAGTCCGATCATCAACAGCAGAATTAGTATTGGCTCTGGGAACCTCAACAATGACCAAGCTTGCATGGAAATTGTCCAAAACAATATTCAAACTGTAAGAAGTTTACACCTTAAAAAGGTAAATAACTTGTACTAAAACTGTGCCTGGACTATTAGGGACTACTGGACAAAAAAGTTACATAAGTTTTAAAGAAGTATCCTCTCAGATGGAGCTTCCTGTGCTAATCGCTTATGATACAACAATGACATAGTTCTAGCCACATGTGACTGCCAACATCCACCTGTTATTTTGAGAAATGCTGTATACCACTACAATATCCAACTAATTCATACACTAGTCTCACATTTTTAAATGTTAACTCGTATTTTTAATGATACGCTGAGGAATAAAACAAAACTTTAATAACAGTTGTATGACGTTCCATTACAAAAATGTAGGTCTAATGCATTAACTAATTGCAAATAGTGGGTGAGAAAATTTTGGAATAGAGCGCCTATGTTGGCTGTCCGGTTGGTCCAGAACGATGATATTGTTGAAACAAGGGATTAGAATAGGTTGCTCCACACTACCTGAGGGTCTTTACAACTTGCATCAACTTTACATGATGAATACGGTACTTCAAGAGTGATATGCACTACTGTGGTGAAAATGGTGAGGAAAATTAAACAACACCAACATAGCTCTGCATGTTCGTTCATTAATCATGTCCCCAACTCTGCATTTAGGCAAAAAAGTTAAATTTTTGGAATATCAGTACACTCTACTGCAATGAAAAATAGTATACATCCAATGAGCATGTTCTACGTTTTCAATGAGCAGTCAATAATACCCATAAAACAACCCGAAGTATTCTTTATAGAATAACATTTATTAGCAACTTTAAGTACCATGCTCAACATACAAACTTTACACCACAAACCAGCAAATTTACAAAGTGACACTTTTTATTTTTTTATAGAGGCAAACTTATTTAAGGAACAGTGTTGGAGCTACCAAAAAATTATTAAAACTGGCTAGTCAAAAATTGTTAACCGACTACAGTTTAATCCTAACCACTTATCAGCTATAAAAAGGTCGTTCAGTCTATGGCTGTTGCCCAGACTAACAGTCGATAATTTTTTTTTTTTTAAAGAGGTTGGCGGACCTCTTTTTTGCCTTACTTTGCCAAGGGTTACATACGCCATCTTTTCCCCGAACATATCTTCATTTTAGAACATAAAAAAACGTCCGGGCTGATTTTTGAGAATCAGTCCGTTTGTCCGAAGCAGAAAAATAAATAGCTGTTTTTACATTTTTAACAACCACTAAGAAGGTTTTGTATGTTGTTACTTTTTCCAAATTGTTATCAAATTTTAATTTATATTGTTTAAAATGTTTAATCTACAGTAAAATGTAATACCACATTCAATTTTAATTTACTTTTACTCAAGTTAAACAATTTGTAGGATATTCCGTTTAGTTACGTCAGAGTGCGAAAAGTAGCCGGATTGTTTTTTATTCCTTTTTTTAGTGTATGCCACTGGCATATTTTTACGTTTTGATGAGGACCGGTCCAAACCCTAGTCTCGTTACTATCTAACATCGACCAGTTGTTAATTAAGCTGCCGGACTGTGATGAGAAAACAGATTGGTTCACATAAGAGCCAGCTAGAATAAGGTTTGAGAATTGTTTTTACGTCAGTGGCATTTTAAATGGAATAATTCTTTCCAAGGATACATTTCTATTCCTTACACATTAAAAACTTTGTAAAGAATGTCGGTTAGGGCAAAGTTTTAGATAAAATAGAAACTATTCACTGGTCCCTTGAAGGTATAATTATCCCGATTCAACTACACTTGCCAAGAATTATTTTGTAATTAGGAATGTAATAATCATTACACATATAAAACTCAAGTACCTACCTTTATAGTTTTGTTTTGCAGCCTGAGGCCATTCAGTGTGTTGATGGCCTTCTCTGCATCTTCTGGCCTGTGGTAGTTTACGAATCCATATCCCAGGCTTTGACCTGAAACACAAACAACCATATTTTATAACATACGTATGACAGATTTAGTTAAAGAAATTTTGTAAAGGCAAACAAGCTACGGCTACAATTTTTCATCAGCTGTGTGGTTGTTTTAACACTTGCCACGGCCTTTTTTTCAAGTACAGTAGACTCCCTCTTACCGGCCACATCGGAACCAGACAATATCCGGATAACAAATTGGCCGGTTAAACCGTTGAACGTTAAATTAGTTGTTAAAAATTAATTAATTATCGTATGGCTTTTAGTGGAGGGAGATCCACAATTAACTGATAGTTCTCCTCGCCTGAAATGCTTGCACTTTTTTGTTTTCTATGCAGGTGGACCAACGGCTTAACGTGATTTCCGAACCACGGGAGCGGCCTAACGAACTTTTTGTCCCCGAGCCGGGAATTGAACCCAGGCCCGCTGGGTAAAAACCCAGAGCTCTACCACTAAGCTACAGCAGCTCCTTAATTGGTTATTAGATTAGCATATTCAACTAGTATATAAAATTTATAGCCACCTGCTCAAATCCTATACTTATTTTTCCGGTTTAACAAATACAAATCAAATCTTAACTCAGGTCAATGAGACTAAACTGAAAAAAATGGTATTGTGATCGACTGGAATGAAGGTAAACAAACGTATTCATCTCCGGTTCACTTACGTTCAGGGAAGTTCACTTTAATTGTTACCTGGAACTAACTGCAATATGAAGTGAAATTCATTTGAAAGAAAGATATAAAAAAATATTTCCGTCGAAGCAAGTCCGGTTAAAGCGATGTTATCTTAAAAATGGCCGGTAAAAAAGAAGTTGGTTTAGTGACAAGGTATACCTCTTAGAGCGGAGCCCAATAAAAAAATGCCCTCTTAAGAGGGAGTCTACTGTACATTATTCCCTCTCTAATCTGGCTCATGGTAAATTTGACCTAATCGTGGTCTGGCATTTTTTATATGATGCTAATCGCTATTTACAGAATTTTGTTGTAATTTTTTAGCCTGGTTTCCGATATTACACAGAATTTAGGACATTAAAACAGATTCTGTTGTTATTGTGGCAGCTCTTTTGCTGTTTCATCATTGTTAATTAAACTATATTACAATGATCTATCGATATTTAACGCCATGTAACATTGCATTTGTAGCTGTAGACTGCTTGTTCATACATCATGCTGTGTTGGTCCAAACATCATCTTAAGCCAACATAGCACATGGTCTGGTTGAATAATAGGTAGGAGTAAATTCATACCAGAGGTGTTTATATTAAATGTTTTAATTGTTTTAGCATTTTCACTGATCCAACATAACATTGGTCTAACTGTCAGATTATTGAGAGTTTATTGTGGGATGTTCACAAAATCACTGTAGCCTAAACCCTTCGAAAGTCATCATGTTCATAAAGGTACGGCTACACATAGCAGAAAGGACACAGACGGAGCAGTTTCTTATGAATGCTCCCTGCGATATCAAATGGGGGCGGCTACACATTGCCGGATGGGACACAGAAAGGAAACGGACAGGACATTCGCCGTGTCGGATGGATCGCCAGACGAGCATTCATTTGGCAAATGTCATGTCCCATCCACATCCTGTCTTAGTACGTGTAGCCACCAATCCCGACACAATCAGAAAATTCTGACGGTAGCTCTTGAAGTTCGGGTTTTACCGTGCATGCTCAGCTTTCTTCATCTACACTCGTATGTGTTTAGGAGAGCTCGGCTGATTTGGGATATAGTTTGGCACTTGCTGTTAGAGTTTAACCAATGACATATTTTATTATTATTATTATTTATTGGTTTGACAAATCGTGGTGAAGTGTCGCTTGCTAAAATGGATGACAAAATGTTAATTGAACTAGTGAAAACTTTTATGAACTGTACAATTCCTCAGATGTGAACTACATGAATAATATTGTTGGGAAAAATACCGGCCTAAATTCTAAATGAACAGCGCAAGTAAGTAGGTCAAGATTTTAGGTTACGTTGATTTTAGTCCAAGTTTTAAATATTTAGTTGAACAAAAAATATTGATTTAAAAAAAAAAAAAAAAAAAAAAAAAAAAAAAACATCATTTAAAACATGAGTGATGAACTGAACATTGGACAATAGAGTGAGTGTGGTGTGGGGACCAACGGGATGAGCAGTGTCTGACGGTGTGTGAGCAATGTCCCGCCTCAGAAATGTCCTGTCAGTATCCCGATATGTTATGTAATATTATGCATATGCTATATGCTACATATTCTATATGTGATGTAACATGTTACATTTAGCAGGTTTTCCTACTTGGTGTGAGCCTGCCTTAAGAATTCAATAGCGGCTGACAGGTTCTACCTTTTAAGGTGCAGTTAACCCCATCAGAATTTTTTTCTCTTTTTGTGTCCTTTCCTGCTATGTGTAGCCACCTTAACTGTATAAGTGTCAAACTGTGTGCACTCAATGGGATCAGACTTGATCAGGACTGAGTGCTTGCACACATTCACAAAGATTTGGTTTTTAATCGGACCGATTTTTATGCAAATGTGACAATCCTCAGCAGTTATACTTAAAGGTTATGGCACAGAGACATGACTCAGAGCTAAGTTAATTGAATTTAAAAGATGTGACAAGCCATAAAATTTGTATTTTATTTGGATTACTGTCACAAGTCTTGCTCACACTTTATAATTTAAAAGGAGACAACCTACATTACATTGAGAAATGTATTCAGATAAATAACAACGATACAACTTATTCCATTACGATTCAATCTACTTGGGAGTCATGAAACTTGGGTGACTAGTGTGACTAGTTATGCCAAAATGAAAAAGTAAGGATTTGTGGGCTCTCACCAACACAGTTTAAAAGTTCCAAAACAGTTTGATTGTACACATTAATTATGTGCTATTGATCCTCCACATCTAGCTTCCACAGCCCGTTTAAATATATAATGTAAAATTTGCATGAATTATTTGATTTTTATGCTTAGTTGAAAACAAAATTTATGTGTCTAATATTAGTTTGATTGAGACTTAGCCGATAATCAAAAATAGTTGAATGCTGACTTCACACAGGCATAACTTTAGTAATACAGTATTAACACTAATACTACGATCCACTACCTTAAGTTTTGGGTTAGAAAATGGTTTTTATGTGGTAATTCAAGTCAGTTCAGCTTTTTTGACCATCCATTAAAACCAGCTGAAAGGAGGTTTATGACAGTGTTTTACGTCTTTAAAATACCAAGTTCTCAACAGCATACGCCAAAAGTATGAGTATATAGAGTAGTTTGACTTTAAATTCTTCATTAGGCCTACATAAAAAAACCTTGCCTGAAAACCTAAACTAACCTAAGATTATTCTTGGGTTTCACGAAAAAAAAAATACAAGTTTCCAGTTGGTTCTCACTAATCCTTCAGATATTTTACCCGGCAGATGCCGAATTGGTGAAAATGCCGGACAAAAAGAAGATACAACACAGCGAACCCCCATGATATCAATGCAGTGTGAACTCAAGCATCGTGTTTGGTGAATAATGGGTTACATAGACACAATTTTACTCCCGCAGTTTCCTCAACCAGACCATATAGTATCATTGATAAATAATAATCGGACCTCGGAAAAGTAGCTGCAAAAATGGAGCCAAGCTCCATTTTAAGCCCTGTACTATGTAAGGCCTGCCGCACACTACATCGAACGCAACACGACACGACACCACATTTTGACGGAAGGCGTTTTATGCGGCTCAGTTAGTATGAGTTTAAATGGAGCCGCATACTACATCGAACAAAACGCGACACGACGATAAAACGCGTTAAGGCATTTTTTCCTTGTCTGGCAAAGGTACTGAAATTTTTGTTTTATGACAAAACGCTATCAAACGAAATCAGAGAATCCAACTCTGCGCATGCGTGTTGGACAAATTTAACTGACAAAAGTTAAATAGAAGGATTGAGGGGTCGTCGGAAGCGGTCGTGTTTTGTCGTGTCGGACGATGTTTTTTCGCGCATCCGACATAACAGAACAGAACAAAACAGAAATCGTCGTGCCTTGTCGTGTCGCGTTCGAGGTAGTGTGCGGCCGGCCTAATATAGTCTATGAACGATGATCGAAAAGCAAAAAAGCAGCAGGACCAAATGACCTGAAAATTATATGTAAAATTTAAAAACCAGGCAGTAAAAAAGTGTAATTAGGATAAGCAATGTCTGAAAGGTGCCAGACTATATTGGAGAGCCGAGCTGATGTTATGCCATATTACAGAGGGTCTGCACTTTAATAATAAATCTGGAAGCAAATGTTTTTTTTTTTAACTTTTTCTGAATGGTACACTATGCTATAGAATGCAATAGCGGCTGAAAGTTTCTACCTTTTAAGGTGCAGTTTACAGCAAAACTAAGGTCTCTGTAGTATGGTGTAATCCATACTTGTGTGGTATTTCTTAAAACCATCTAAATGAGCATCGTAGAAATAAGCCTTGAATATTTAAAGTAGGCATTGGTCAAAACGCTTCTAAAACAGCAAATAACTTAATGTACATCTAGGAAAATTTGAAAACTTTAAAAATATAACTTAAGTTCTAATTTGAACACTTTATTTTGAACAAGTTACCCATAGCAATTTAGCATGATTGGTTTATATAATTTCTGTAAAGTTACCCTTTAACTTATGGGGACAGAAAATGGGGCAGACAGCCAAAATGTCTATTATAAAAAAAAAAACTAATACACCCGGCTAGTCATAAAAATTACTAAACACCATTGAATATTCATGAAACACTTGTTTTGAATGGAAAGTTACAATATTATAGGACATGATGTGTCTTGTCTTTTTAAAACATAATGTTTACCAACAATCAATAGATATCTTAAATGTTTATGTTAAACTGATAAGAACAGATACTACACTTTGATCTTAGGCAATATCATAAAAATACCACTTTTTTAAATACTTCATACAGGACTGTATCTACTTTTAATAGCCTGTTTATTTAGTTGCGATTTGACATCAATAGCATGCTACTGCAGATGATAATAGTGTTACCACCTGGGAAAAGCTTCAATTTCAAGGCCAACCAATGAAACAAGAGAGCCCAATGGCCAATGTAAATAAGTGACCGACAATGAAAGGTGATGCAAGAATAAAGAAGAAGCAGCCAAAATAAACACATGTGAGAGATGTATGCAGCTACTAATGTAAAACAGGTGCCAACAGCAATAGGTAGGTGGCATTGGAACAAGCTAGACGCCATCCATAGATATCAGATACGATTAAACTTTTACAATGAAAACACGGCAATTATCGACTATGAACTCTTTATTATTAATCATACTCATTTATTAAGCCTCAATGAATATGAGAAGAGGCCACCCGAATAGAAGAAACTCTCAATAGTGCTCTTATGAAATTAAATAGATAATAATTTATGTTAAAAATCCTTTCTCCTAAGCAATATCAGTCTAATAAAAGTATTTTAACGATATACTGCCGAGAAAAATGTCAATAATTAAATCCACTTCTATAGTTTCCTTGAAAATCAAAATTCCAACCAGAAACCCCAAATTACAAAAATCTGTGTATAGGTAGCCTTAGACATTCTAACCAGTATTGTTTAAACTCCTGCTCTTACTCTTACATCATTAAACTTCTCCCCAACTTTCTTTGAGTTCTAAAAGGAATGATTCTGGTCAAAACCCATGTACTTTAATGAACTAGGTATCCACACGGGTTTCTTCATAATGTCTGGTCTAATTTATTTTGATTTCCAGACTTCTTCTGAAGAAAAATTTAATTTTTATTTTGAAAGATAATTTGAAGAAAAAAAAAACTGGTCAGACAAAATCATATGTAAGGGTCAAAAACAATAATGATATCATTAAGATTCTGTAGTTATTAACTGCACCCACATTCTAGACTACATAGACATAGGAAGAAGAATCTACTTTACCTGTAACTTTGTCCCTGATGAGTTTACAGCTCTCTACATCGCCGATTGAAGAAAATAAAGATCGAATCTCCTCCTGGGTCATGGTCTGTGGTAAATAATTGACGATAAGGTTAGTCTTGCTCTCCTCTTGGTTCCCTCCAGGGTTTGTTTGGGACGAAGAGTTGTGTGAATTTGAAGACGAGGAGGAGTTGGTGTGTATGGATCCGTTTTGCTGCGGTAACGTATCCATACCATTTTGCATCATGTTTACAAGTGGTTTCAAACTGAAATCAGAAAAACAAACTGTAAGATTTTGTGCAACTTAATACTATTTTAATCCTTAAAACTAAGTGTACACTAGGTTACACACTTGTTACAGAATATATGTTTAGGTCCAAAAACTAAGTGATCTCTAAATTTTATCGCAGCACCTTTCGACCATATCTGAAGAAGGGCACAGACAAACCTCCCCATCCACAACGCCAACAATTGTGTGTCCTTCAAAAATAGAGGGCTTCGATTGAACTATGCCAAACTGAGCTCCAGAGACTAGTGACTTTTGGCAAACCCCACTCCGGTGGTTTACAATTACTACTACAGTAGACCCTCTGTGCCTGACAAAGGATAGCGGCCGGTTTATCCGCCACCATAAAAGAGATCGTCTTAACTGATCTTTTCTAGAAATTTACAGACTTCCAATCCCATCCTCATTGTTTTACAAAATAGGACTGTATCCAATCAGATGAATCTTTGTTATGGAATCACATTAGAAACTCACGATATTGTGAAACGTCACTTAACATCAGCTATTCTTCTGCTGGTTTGTACAGCATATTTTGTATACATATTTTACATGTCCCTCACTTTAACCGACCTTTAAGGTTATCCGTCTATCCGACCCAGGCCGGGTCGGTTAAGGATGGTCTAATATGTAGCAGGCCAACGGAAGATTACTGCTCAAACCCTGATCATTACCACTCAGAGTCCAACCACTTACATTAGGGCTTGCTCATAGCACAATGTGGGGCAACAAACCTCGTGGAACTGACCAGGTGGATTTGGATTGGTATCCTGCCCTGAGAGGGTACTAAGTTTGGTCCAGCATATCAAAAGTTAGCTGTGCAGAATAAAAATGTTGTGATCAGACAGTCAGCTTTTGCAGTCTGGTTCTACAATACACCAGTTGGTCCACTGGTAGACTAAATTGGTATAAAGAGTCCTTTGGTATTCAAAATAACACCTCAACCCGATCAAGAACCGTGAATGAGGGTGGTCACCAACTAAGCCCATATTGTGAACGCCGTGGTAACAGACGTGGCCGATACATGTATGATACGAGATTCACCAAGCCAACACCAAAAACACTCTACACTGGCGGTTTCATTCCAAGGCAGAGGTTGGCAGTTTGGCTTTTCCTTCTAGCTGGTCGTCACGTTACCTGACCAAATTTTACCCAGGAGGAAAACCCACCATTTTCTTTTGGCTAACCCGCTTATCCCCCAAAAAGGAAATTAAAAAAACATCTCTGGAAATGGATAAAGATCTCCATGACAATAGGAAACTGACTCCACGATGGTACCTTGCAGTTCTATGAGGTCATTTAAAAGAGTATTACAGTTGACTCTCGCTAGGGGAGGTACTACCTCAAAATTCAGGGGACTAAAATTTTTGTTGAGGTTACGCGTATTTTGACTAAGGAATGGTTCACGTTAGATCTGACATACAGAGGTAACAAACAGTATAATATTGTGACAGCAGACAGACCGTGTACCGGATGTGTCACTAACTCCTTGCGACCTGTGGGCCGGGTATTCAATTACCAAGGTCCGTAGAAAAACATTGAGGTATAAAGGTAAAATTCAACTTGAGGAGATAAAGGGCAAATTCTAAATTTGACTTATCCTCTGGACTTTGAGTTATAGAGTTAATTTTAGTATATCCTTAACTTACAGAGGTCAAATTTAACCATAGAATTATTTGAGTCATGTATGGTTTTTATTTGACTAAGGTCGGTTTTTGAAGGGGACTGAAAATTATTTTAAATACCGAAGATTTCAAGTTATAGAGGTTTGAGTAAGCAAGAAGTGGCTGTATTTCGAATATTAACTTGTATATGAGCAGTTATGGAAAAAGAGATGTTCTTGGGGTTAATCAATAAGAACCTCAAACCTCCCTTGTTTATAGCCTATCTTGGTAAAATTTAGTCATATGTTAAGATCAACCCAGGTGGTAGCAAACCTAGGTACATAGTCAATCCAATTTATTATTCTTCAGTGTTTTGATTGTGGAGGAGGGGACAAGACTTTACAGTGAATTTATTAATGATTCTAGGATGAGAATTCCTACCCTAAAGTTTGATTTAGAAAATCACAGGCCACAGAGAAACGTTTTTAAGTCCTAGCTTGCAAATTATTTTTTAAGGAAATTTTATCCTCTAGCAATTGTTAGGAGGGGCTGTTGCCCCCTCCCCAAATTTACACCTAGGGTATTCTTATAGGAAATGAAATATCAATTAATCACCAAATTCCATTTCGAAATCTTAAAGTATGCAAGCTGGTCTCCTAAGAACAGGGGTGTTGTACTTAAATGTCTATTTGTTTTAACTTCTTAACATATTACAATTTGGAAATGTACATCCTGTGTTGACATAGTTTTTTTTATTAATTACAATTAAATAAAAAAATAATAAATTTTAGAAAAGGTTCTTTTAGTGTAAGTTAACATGTTCATCATTACATTTTTTAACTAATTTATTTATTACGTATTTGCACATGTAACAGGGTTCACAAAGTTTACCATAAGATAATTTTATAAGTTTAATGATTCGTTTTTTATGTTAATACTGTATTGGGTATAAAATTTATTTATAATTAATTGCATATTAAATTTCAAACAATCACATGACTAAACATTTCATCGCCTTTGAATTGAAAGACCATAAAGTATGTTTCACAAAAAAATACTATGGAAAGAGTTCATCAGTCTTAAAGCATGATGCTTCAGACCATAACTTAATTCAAGGCAATAAAATAATCTTTGGAACCATATTTAATTATTAAAAAATAATCCTAATACAATAAATCAGAATTAAAAAGAAGTTAACTGAATTAAAAATTAGTTTCACATAGAGGAAAAAAAATTACAGTTAATAAATTCTTTTGACACTTGGATATCTTTGATGTTTCAGCAAAATAATTTAAGTCGTAATTTTGGCGATTTTAAGCTTTTGATGTTTTTTTTTTTTAGAAAAATATCTCTCCTTCCCTTAGGTTTTTAGTCAGAAAAAAAATAGTTTGTTATTTCACTAGATCTGAAAGAGTTAACTTATATCAAACTATTATAGACCTAGTACAAAAGTAATAGGTAATTATACCTTCAGTCCCATTCCAGGTAAAAGAATTCATTCTAGTATAAAAGGATACAAGTCAAGTCAATGGTAAGTCATGCTACTGAGAGTATAAGTCATACTTTTTAAAATCAGGTGGGGTTAAGTAATGGCACTAAGGGGTTAAGTCTAATCTGTCAAAAGGAGTAATGCAAATTTATGTTCTGTTAAATCAAAGCTAAACTTAAAAAATTATTTGTTAAGTTTAGTACAACATATAAATGTTTTATATGAAGGGAAGGTTTAAACTAATTTTGACTAATAGGTAGTACGGTATACTGTTATTGTAAACATGAGCTTTTTTAAGTTTCCTTTGTCTTGTAAAGTTTCCTTTCACTGACATCCCCTTTTGCCCAAACATAATTTAAAATAAGAAAGATAATTTAGTAAATAAGTTAGCTTTGAGAAGGGTTAAGGGATTCTTTCTGGAAGGTTGGTAACTTTTCTTTGTGGCTTCTAACCTAACCTAAATATTGTATTAATTTAAATGTTACCTCGTAGAAAAGTTACCAAGAAAAGCACCGTAACCAGCCTACCTACCTAAGGAAGGCTTCCCTACCTAGTATGTATACTACTACGAAAACCGAACATTATGTGGTTATAGAAAGAATCATAGAAAGAGCATTAAATTTATAAAAGTTTGAATTTATTCTCGAATCATCACACCACAATTCATCTTTCCTATGTTCCAAAACAACATTCAATTATTATTCAAATGAACGTAGCCCTATCACCTACCGGTCAAGTACCAAACTTAACCTCAAACTGTACCGGAACCGGAAAGTAAAGTCGAAGTCTGCACTCAGCAGTTAGTTGTAGCATTGAGTCAATGGTTGTAGGCTCTCCGCCCCAACGCAATTGGATCAATACTTTCCCCTCCACAGGGATTTCCCTTTCAACAAAACTTACTTGGTGAATCATGGTATGTCTGAGATAGTGACAGTGGTAAATATAACTGACAGATGCGATCTTATCATTATCAACTATAATCGTACCACGTGTGTCGTGCAGTAGTAGGCCTATTCACATCTGCTTATGGATAACTCATTAAAGGATTTATACAGAAATTCAAATATAACTTATAACTTTATTTTTCATCATTAGATCTATGATAATCAACACCTCCGCCTCCTCCAAACATTTCCACTCCATAAAAATACATTACTCTGAAGAAGTTTTTACGCGTTGCTTTCAAATTTGTATCAGATATCTATAAAAAAAAAGCGACTAAACACGCAGATTTTATGTATGTAGAAGACAACTCGGTTAGTTAAAATGAACACTAATCTAACCAGGTAGCAAATACACCAATAACCAAACAATGAGATGCTGTACAATTTATTATTACTCCCGAAGAAAATAAACGGTATCAGATAACTGACACATACTTTCTCCCAATAATATGAAGAGGTGTTAAAAGAATCAAAACAATGTCTTGATGGCTCAGTCGGATAGCTACCGAGCAGCACGAGTTTGACTCTACTCAAGTCTGTGACTTTTAACAACGTACTGCGTTTACCACTAAAAAATGAATTTTATCCGCAACCACTTGACGTAGAGCAATAATTCAAAATACTAGATTGTTTAGTTTTTTGAGCTAGATTTAATGGTGATAAGTAAAATTTATTTCAAGGTAACAGCTGTTTTGCAAATCCAAAAATTGAGTTTTTTTTAACACATTTTGCTCTATAACTTTTGAACGTGCATTTTCTCGGAGATGCAGGTGGTGTCATTTTATTCAGCATTTTAATCTTAATAAACCACAAAAGTTTAATCAAAATCGTTTGAGCCGTTTTTGAGAAATGATGATTTTCACGTTTTTTTAGGGGTTTGAGGGGTAAACTACCCTTAAAAATCAAAAATTCAAAAAAATGAAAAACGCCTGGAATTATCGTGGGTTTGAACCTACATACCAAATTTCACCAAAATCGGACCATCGGGGAATTCTCTAGCTCTGTTTACATACATACACACAGACAGACATCACTCTGAAAACCACTTTTTTGGACCCAGGGGGCACCAAAATGGATAAATTTACGAACAATTCAATTTTTAAAATTTTGGTGAATCATTTATAGGGGGAAAGGGGCTCCAAAATGAATATATACATCATCAAAGGAATTGGAAAAATTTTACGAATACAATACTTTCTCTCTATATACTATGGTATAGGGGGGAAAAGTAAAAATGTACGTAACAGAAAAATTGTCTAATAGCCTGCGAGTCCTAACCATACATTTTTATGCAGATTACTTCACTTGAACGTTGCCTAGATAAATATGTTTATTGTATGTTTTGTCGGTCTATAAGATACTATTAGGTTTTTTATTAATAAATATGATCCTTAGTTTCTGGGACCATGTAATTAGACTGAAATTAATGTTTTCTTACTATAATTGATTCTATCTGTTCTAAAGCAATTTTGTTTGAAAGGAAATATACCTTGGAACACAAAACTTATTTTCAATAAGTGAAAACGTAGTAAGGAACGAAAAAAAGCAAAGCAAGCACATAATAAACTTAAACCCACATTTCTTAAATTTTAATGAACGCTCAATGAATGCCGGTTTTACATTCATAGTTAACGCACGAAATTTCTGGTTTCCTCACTGTTTTTACTTAATCTCCACTAAGATGAAAGGCAAAAAGCTTGCGGGACTTAGAAGATAGGTAAAATGACAGAATGCGTTCATAGCCTGCATGGCACTTCTAAAATAAGACACATACAGACTCCAAATCTATAAATACCAACCATGTGGCCAACTTTCTTCTTGCTGTGCTTCAAAGGGTTACTATACACACGTTTTTTCTGAGTTTAAAAGCTTTGTACGAAGTATGTAGGTTTTAGTAAATAAAACCCTAAATTCGGCAGTGAACTCAATAATACGTCCTTGGAACTAGTTGAAAGTTATGTAGGCTTAAATTCGATATAAATGTATCACTGGTGGGTTTGAAACTACAAAAATGCACACACATGCACATGTAGGATGTATAGGACATGTATTCTTGAAATGTATATACAGTATTTTGAAACATTTCCCATTAATTTAATGGTTAATTTAACTTTATTTAGGTGCCCTTCAATCGTAACCCGTTATAATGGACCTAAAACAAACTAATAGTTCCAATAATGTAAATTATAATTTTACTACCACAGAGTACACAAGTAGGTTTAAAAAGTATTCATGCAGTTTAAATGACACTATCTACATAACCACCACTCATACTCCATACAGAAGTACGGCGTACACCTACAACAATTGACTATACAGTACAGTCAATGCCTAAACAACACTTATACCATACCGAACAGTGCCTATAGCTATTCTCAAACTTATCAAACTCTCATGATGTTAGCCAACCGGATTACTTAAATCAAATAAAAATATTTTCGATCCACAAGTGAGGGAATCTTCATCAGGTTGAAGATCATATCGTCGTATGTGTGTGTATGTTAAGTTGTCATATTGTATTTTAATCACCAGACGAATCCAGTTTGAATGAAATATTGACCCTGTAACCTGTCGAAACCTCAGTAGTGCAAACTACAAAAGGATTACTCGACAGCTTAGGTATATGAATTATTTTATTCATAAAACTAATCTATTCTTTCATTATTGTTTACAGTTTGAATTTCTTTAATTTTTCATTTTTTTACTTTACATTTTTCACATAGACGTTTATTTTTCAACTTTAGTTTTTAATGTACTCTTTAAGGATGGAAGAACAGTATATGACAGTTTATCAATCGTATTTTAACACCGGTTAACAATATTAAATTAAATTTTATGCATAGTTTGTACAATTATAAAAAAAATACGGGCAATTTTTACCCTATCGTTTCGGAGTTCACGATTAATACATACCCAAAAAACTCCTGCTAGCCGTAACACCCACACTAAAATAATAATCGTCTATTCTTGGCCAAAAATCATAATATATAGTCCTCAGTTTTGACCTTCCATCTCCAGAAAGGATGTACAATCTTAATACCCCCGTCGCAGCAGACCTGCGTACTCAGCGAATTTCCAATGGAATTTCAGATTAATTACTTTCCCCATAAAAACACCATAGGATCGAATATGTAGGTTTGCTGCCATGGGGTGTTGTTAGAAAATCTAAGTTAATCAATAATTGGTGAAAGTAAACACAAAATTTTATCAAGCTCAGGCAATTTTGTGTTTTCCCCATAAACCCCATGGGGGTGAGTATGTAGGTTTGCCACCATATGGGTTTTGTAAGCAATCATAAGTTAAGCCCTATGAAGATAATGTACATACCAAATTTCATTACGTTATGTCAATAAATAAGCAAGATATAGGGTTTTCTTGATTTCCCATAAGAATAACATGGAAAACACATTTTTGGATTTTCCCCGTAACCAGTTATGCTATGATAAAAATTCAAAATACCAAATTGTTTGTTTTTTTAAGCTCTTTTAAATGGCTTTGGTTAAAATTGATGAATTTTGAAAATTGAGGTCAAAAAATGCCAAAAACCCATTTTTGACCCCTTTTAAACCCCATAAAACCCCGTTCCCATAACCCGACAATGCTGGTTCGCGAACTCATGAAAATAGACTTGGTCTTACAACTCCATACCAAATTTTATCAAAATCGGAGGTCCCCTTCAAAAGTTATCAGTACCACGGACACATAGATATATAGATAGATAGATATATAGATAGATATATAGATATATATATATATATATATATATATATATATATATATATATATATATACATATATATGAAAATGAACGAATGGTGTTTTTGGCTTCTGGGGACCTCAAAATGAAAAAGTAAAGTGGTCCTGGTTTTAGGTCTTACGATGGCTACTACCGTAATAGCGTATTCCCTATAGGGAAATTCGCTAAAACTACTCGTCATCGTACACAAACGCTAGGAAAGGCTATAAAATGTAATTTGTTGCACCAGTACATCAGCGGGATAGCAAAACTCGGGTGTTCACAACACGGAACGCGATAAAGTGCAACCAAGAAGCAGGAAAACTGGAATGAGGGAGGGAGACGCCATCGGAAGAATAAAAGACGATTCCAAAAATATGATAACGCGGAGAGGTGTGGAAGCCGCTGGCGTAGCGCCACGGCGCGGCGGCGGCGTCGGGCGTGCCGCGCGCCAAACGCGCGACCACCGAGCGTCAAGCGCCTGCGCAGCAAATCCTATACCATTTACTATACAGGGTGATTCGAAAACCAATAATGAAATTTACATAGTCAAAAAGAGCATAACATTAATTGTTAGCTCTTTTAATTGTTTTTGTATTTTCAAATTTTGATTTTATACACCATTTTACCAATATCGCGACCAACTTAAGAGTGTTTAAATACAAATTCACCCCCCCCCCCTTTGAGACGCGTATTATGTATGACACACAATTTTAAGGCATTTTTTGAGGCAATGGAATTTTATTTTTATCCCATAGGAATTACATGTGGAAAACTTCATTGCCTTTAAGTTATCTCCAAAACCATTCGGTAAATAAAAATGCTTTAAGAATAAAAAAATTACCCAAATGGACATTCAATAATTACAAGCGTTTGTTCTTTAATAATTACATAACATTTATATTATAAGAGTTTTATTTATTTGCCCGCCATATTGGAAAATAAGTTTATTGGTGTGTGAGTGGCAGTTTTTATGATTGAAATGTCCAAAGTGTCATTTTCAGACACCCGGTTGTGGCGCAGAAAAGTAGGTTATCATCACCGGAAATGATGAGTGAACCCTCATTACTCATTTAGCATTTTTACTCATTTAGTATTTTTATGTGCTGCGGTGTAAAATTTATTTAGGTCAAAGGGTACCAGACTTAATTCATGCTGGTACATCAAGTTGAACGAACGGTTTTTTGGCTTCTGGTGACCTCACGTAAAAGTAACATGGTCCCAGGGTTATAGGATCTACAACACATATTAATGTGATAGCTTATTTTCTTAAAAGATAAACTCGATTAAAACCCTATGTCTGTCAACCAATTTGAGCTGTGGGGGTTATTGTCTCGCAATCCGACCAAAAAGAGTTGCGTGTTCAAATACGTAACGTGCGTGTGCCGAACCCAGGTGTCCAGTGACCAGTGACAGCTGGGCTGACCTACGCATAAATCTAGAGTGTTGACGGCTCCCCCCCCCCCCCCCCGCACGGCGCACGGCACACGACCGGTCTAGGTGGCCACCGCAGGAACAAAGCCGATAAGGGTTTGCTTACGGGGGAGGAAGATGCTGACAAAACATTCTATATTCTATTTGCCATGTCGAAACACCGCCCAGTAACACTTTGGCCCAATAACATTTCGACCCGAATTCCTCAGATGTCAAACCCTCTCTCTACCTGCTCACTAGTAACATTTCGACCCAAAAATATTTGACAGGTTTTCACTAATTATTTGGGAGGATGGTATTTCATTTTCTTTGTGAATTTTCATCTATTTTCACGGGGTATTACTGCATGAGAATTCTAGAAAATACTTATGTTTTACGCTTACAGAACACATTCTTTAACTATAGCTACCATTCGTTGAGATTGTTTCAACTGACATATTCATACTTTTTCAAGCTAATGATGCATACACTACAAGCTATGGGCGGGGACGAACGATAAACTTTAACCACGCTGAAAAAGACAGTAACTCTTGAAAGTGCGTGGCAACAGAGTGTTCTTTCTACTTAACGTGTTATTTATGAACCAGCATTGCGTGAGAACCTAGCTACTTGACGTGCTTAATCGAGGTTCAATATATAATAAAAATGTGTAAATGTAGGGGTTGAACCAAGGAGACTATTAATAGTATAGCTTATTAAGCGTTCAATGTTTTAGGTGATCTGTTCAATGTAAACTAGAGCGTTACTTAATTTCATAAATCATTCAACGATTTATTGCAAATATTAATAACGGAAATGTTTAACCCAAAGCAATAAAGGTCTACAAATTTTTTTCTAAATTTCAATAAAAATAAAATCATCTAAAATGATTGCTTCGAGGCAAAAAAACTTGGAAAATCTAAAAACATTGTTTTACACATTTAACGAGGCAGTTAAACTTAAAAAGCAAGAGAATTGTTCTTAATAAAATCCCAACATACTTCTTGATGGACAAATTGAAGGCTTTTGTCTATTGGTTTATTGACGGCTACTTTGAAGGAATTTCTTGGTCTATCTTACATATTTTTCCGAAAATATTATACAAATAAAATCAGCTGCTGTAGTTAGTGACGCAATCATATTATTCAAGTTCATAGTAACATAGAAAATTATCAAAATTGTATGATTTTGTTCCTTACATAACCTCAACTGAAGTTAACTGACTGGTGCAACCTATCTAGATATTCGTGCAGGTAAATGGTATGTTTGTCATGTTATAGTTGGATCAGTACCTGTGTTTATAGTACAAGAAACTTTAATGGAGTCACTATTAAACCCATGATAATCACCCCATAGCAATTTATAGTCCCATGATTTATTCCAGGTCTGGTAAAAAATCGTAATAAGACAAAGAATTTAGTTTTACCTATAATGCCTTGTATATAGGCGAATTGGAACGCTTTAATTTGATCAAAAGTTACATTCAGAGTTTTGTATTATTGGCAGCCATAGATTTTGAACACACGTGTGCTTGCCGCGGAAACTATAAGAAAAAAAATTCCGATCTTTCTAGAACGGGCACAGTAGGCTATTGAACACATGAGGAGCATGTAATGACCGGCACTCTTGATTAACAATTTTTACCTAAAGACAAACCAAGAAAACATAGGTTTACGCGGGAGCAAATAAATCACACCATATAGGTCAACAAAATGTAAGGTCTCATTTTAAAGACCGCGAAGTTATGTACGGTATGAAATAAAATGACCTTTTCGTTTTAGAACTATAACTCAATAAAAACCACCAAAAAGGCAATAAAGTAATTCCATTGGACCATTTTATTGGCCTTGAACTATCCATAAACATTCACTCCACTCGTGAAATTATTAAGACGTAGTTTGTTCCCGCGAAAACGTCTGCAAGCCTTCGCGACCGTGCCCATGTTGAACCAAAGAAAGCAACGTCGATAGTGGATTTTCAGGTGCCCTTAACTGAAATCAAATCAAACTTTTCTTACCGTTTACACCCCAGCTGATGGACCGAGGTCTGGCCCATGGCCCTGCGGGACTGGAGAGACAGCGGCATGGCGGAGGTGGCGACTGGAATTCAAGACACTGACTTGACCGGCCGGGGGTTGCACTGATACTGATAATAGCCCGGCAGCGGCGCGGACTTTGACCGAGAAACTGGTTCACCAGGAAAACCCCATCGACGACCCGTCTTGAGTCTTGAGTTGAGTTCATTCATATCCACGCGACATGAACAAGGAACGTCACTATTTAATTGCGTCATCATTCCTGGCTGACGGAATACTGTAGCCTAATTATACGTAAGAACAACATTAATTGGCCCGGATTAATTTTTGGAAACAATGGAAATCTGTCTTTCAAAGGTGACAAACGCAGGCAGAAAAAGTATTTATTTATCTATCCTAAAATTAAAACATAAAAACAGTCATTTGTTTCTGTCGGTGAGAGCTTCTATCAGAATGATTGAACAGAAAAAAGCTTTACTACATAATAAGAACTAAACGCCAGAAAATAGAACATATTTTGTAAAAATTCCGTTACGACTGGATAGGAAAACTATAGGTCATACACGAAACTACATTATTACATTGATAAATATTCTAAAATATGAATGACACAGAACATACTGCTTTCTACTCTTAATCCGCTACATTTCTAAAACTTACTTCACTAAGTTCGCGAGTGCCACAAACTTTCTTTTCATTTCTTTCGGTTTATGTTTCTCGGCATTTCCATTTTAATCCTTGTGGTTGTCGAAACAGAATTAGAATTGAGGTTATATGTAGTTCGAAATTCAAATCGAAATTCGAAAGTATGCGAGTATAAATGAAACCACTCTAACACATTCGGATACAAGAACATATTATAAGTGAGAAACAGTTCTTCCATATAACATCATGGGAAATTGTATATTTCATTACAGGTTCCGAAAGCAGAATTTTCCTGTGCACGCTCAAGTATCATCTACAGGAACATCAAATATCACGTGTGAGGCGAAGGGGAGGACGGAAATATTTTGAGTAAGTGGCGGAAAATCACTTTCTGCACAAGTTATCTTACCTGTATCTTACGGTGGTTTAAGACCTTTTATAATTAATATTTATGTCAGGAATAGATACATTAAATAATTTTTCCGATTCTAATCAATCTAATGCCTCTCTACTACCCCCCCTCTCTCTCTAAGTTCGATCCTGATAGAATACAAATAGTATTGAAATGACCGGAAACAGAATTGAACAGTTACATACGAAAGCTCCCTCCTCTTACCGAACTGTTTCAATCGACGAAATCCGCAGAATAAGACGTCTTAAAATTGTCAATGCCCAAAAGTATAAATTATAATTAAATATGGTAAAAGAGAAAAACAAATATTTTGAATAGGTATAAAAATAAATTATTCATAATATCTTTGAACTTACACATTTCATCACAACTTCATTCGACATCCAACATTTGTAGGCGAAAAATCAATCTCACACCTCACACACAACAGAAAATCAACATCGAGTACAACAACAGCGAAAAAGGGGTTTACGCTGACACACTTTTCATTATTAGTTTATTAATACTTTATTTAAAAATTAATGTCAAAGTATTTAGTAAAATCATTAAAAATGGTTATTAAATAAGTTGAATATCACCAAATAAATATTCCTATACTAAAAAAACAACAATACAATTATTGGGGTAAAATTTATACACACTAAAATAAAAAAAACTTCAGTTGCAGTAGAATATGCAAACGTAAAAAGCACGAATGAAGAGTTAAAAACTTACTTTTTTGATTTAGCCGACGCGTCCACCCTAAAACAAACAAAACAAAAATAATAAGTAAGTAATCCATAAAAACGAATGAACTTTTATTAGAACTTAAAAGTGATGTCTACAAAATCCTGAATAAAAAATCTGAAATTCAAGACAGAAAGAGAAGTTTACCGTAGTTTCAATAGGAACAGCGTATATTGTCAAGGCTTTATACCTGTTTGGTCAACTTATAAAGTTCTGAACATTTGCGTTTCTTTATGGATTCACAATTTATGAACAAAAATAAAAATTAAAAACAGAAAATAAGTTAATGTCATAGTTCGCAAAAGGAATCTGTTAACGGGGGCACTGTTGTTTGGACTAGATTTGATCCAAACAATGTTAACTGAGACATAAATGGGTCATTCCGCTCAGTCTTCAATATGTCTCGTAATTGCAACGGATAATGTGCTTTGCAGCTGGAAACGGGTTTACTTCTTCCTAGAAATTGAGAGTTGTGGAATATCAGCTGTTTAACACATGGAGATGCCGTTTACAAACTAGGCTGCTGATACCTTAATTATCACCACGAAAATAGAAGTGGAGAAATGAGACGTCTAGATGTACGCTAAACACCAAGCGTTGCGTTTACTATGCACATAGAGTACTGAATAGTCGACCATGGTGGGATTCAAATCAATAGTGTGAGCAGTTTTATTTTATTTATTAATATTATTATACTTTGGTGCCAATACTGGAATGACAAGTCAATATTGGGTCTAGGAAAATACGCCGTGGAACTTTTAAGGTGCATGGCATTAATTTGTTTTCTAACCGAATTTCCCTATAAGGAATACGCTATTACGGTAGTAGCCATGGTCATGGTAAGACCTATGCCCGGAACCATGTCGCTTTTTCATTTTGAGGTCCCTGGAAGCCAAAAACACCATTCGTTTTTTTCAAATGGTAAAAACACCAGTATTTTCATATAAAATACTGTTATGTATAATTATATATGTCAGTCCATGGTACTTTTGAAATTTGGTATGAAGGTGTAAGAACTGGTCTATTTTCATGAGTTCGCAAACCAGCATAAGCGGGTTATGGGAACGGGGCTTTATGAGGTTTCAAAGGGGTCAAAATGGGGTTTTGACTTCAATTTGTTTAATAAGAAAATTTTAACTATAAAGCCATTAAAAATTAAAAAGAGCTTAAAAACAAACGATAAAACATTTTGAATATTCAACTTGCCCTAACAAATTACAGAGCAAATCCACAAATAGGTTTACCATGTTATGGGAAGTCAACAAAACCCTGTATCTCGCTTATTTTTTGACATAACTTGGTAAAATATGTACATTCGCTATAGGTAAGGATTAACCTATATTTGCTTACAATACCCATATGGTGGCAAACCAACTCCCCATGGGTTTTATGGGGGGGAGATAAAAAAATACCAGAATTTGATACAATTTAGTATGTACAGTACCTGGAATGGGAGGGGATTATACAATTATGGTTGAAATTGACAGTTTTAACCTACATTTTTCCATCATTTAGACAACAAAATCGTTTGTCAATTTGGGTGGGTCGGTTTGGCCATAAGAATCGTATGTAGAACCACAGGCCTGCGGTGGAGCATTGACTGTGCACTCCAGTAGTCCCTAGTCCGTGTTTTGGGGGAGACGAGTCTGATAATAGATTTGGGTCCGCCGCCGCCGCGCCGCCAGTGGCCCGGAAGCCCGGCGTAGCTGTGAGGCTTCATCAAATGCCAGGCCAAATTTCCCCAACATCAAAAACTTGAAGCGAGTGAAAATGTTAGATAAATTTATGATTTTGCATACGCGTCGAACTTGCAAATTACAGTTTCTCAGTGAGGATTTGTGTTTATCTCAGAGTTTAAAGTTTATTGGAAACATATTTAGGTTTCATACCTGTGTTATTTTCCCCATTGTTTATTTGTTCAAGCGATATTCCAAATACTTTAGGATTTTCTTTGGCGACCTTATAAACTTGATCCAAGTTTTTCTTAAAAAAGGTGCCGTAGGTGACCACTTGAAAACGGTGTCTCCTTACCTTCTATGAAACGTAGAATAATTTTAAACCGGTAGGCCTATAATTAGTATGATAGTATTTATTTACACTATGTAGTTTTCAAACTAAAACTAAATCGACAAACATTTCAACTACCGTAATTCATCTGGCGACCGCATGGTTGGTAATACTGAAGTTTGAAAATCCAATGAATTAGAACGTAAAAGTGAACCTGACGTAGATTGTCACTTATAAAATTGGTCTTTATCGGATCCAAGCGGTTGCTCCTTTACCACAACTTGACACGACGATAAAATAGACTAATGTAGGCTGACATCGTCTGAAAAATATACACGACGCATATACAATATTGTAGAATTGGTCAATTTGCACTTCATAAATACTTAAAAAAGAAACGAGTCACCATTAAAGAGCATTGTATAAAGACGAATTAAAAACCTACAATGAAACAGCTTCCGAATTATTGAATGATTAAAACCAACGTAAAAACTTAATTCTTTCTTGGAATTCTTAAATATTCTTTTCTACGAAGACCACAAGTGAATTGAGATAAAGGCGTTAGCGGATAAGCGTGGAATACGAGGTTTTCTTATCTGAAATTTTCTGTAAGATCAACTCTTTTCATAAATATTTGATAAAGCTTGGAAAGTATGACAAAGTACCGTAACCGTATAAAATAAGTCGATAAAAATACTCGCAAACGTATCTTGTATTAACCAAGCGACGAAAGTAAAAAATTTCATAGGACGAGAGTTCAACCACGAATTGGAAATTTCAAGCCTGCCTTACATTTCACCTTAAAAATAAAGCTAAACAATAGTCCTAACTACCATAATGATATACTGTAATTATAACAGTGTAAAGTTAATACGAAAGGCTAAAATGTAACACCTGGGTCAAATTAACACTTCCAGAAAAGAGGAGTGAAAGTGATGCGGCACTTCAAAATGCTCAGAGATGATATTACGCGGCCAAATTGTCACATGAGGAGGTTGAGTGTTTTTTCATAATTAGCAAGTTCCTCTCATTAAAATTACTCAGAAGCTAAAGAAGCCATTCTACAAGGGTAAACACATTTTAAGGTGTCCTGAGGGTCGTTTGCTTGTAATAAAACTTAGACGCAATTGGAAAGAAATAATTTTTGTCTTAAAAATGAACATTAGTGTGATAAAGGTTAATGCAGAAACTTTAAAGTAAACTATGGTTCAAATCAGTGACTCGTTAATGATTACTTAGTCAAAAAGAAAATTTAAAATCATTCTTAAGAGTTTGGATCAAAAATTAAAATTTTACTTTTTCGTTAGAAGGATCCTTATAAGGCTGTAAAGCTCACAAGTCAAAGATTTAAAAACGTAAAAAATGTAGAAATGTTTTAGTAAAAAAAAAAATTAAATTATTTAGAGCCAACTGATCATCTAGTACCCTCTAAATTAAGGCTCAGCGATTGTCTCCAATATAGTGTGTCGTACTGTTTTGTACAGTAGACTATAAATTGTTGTGCGGTGATGGGGGGGGGGAGGTTATAGTTGACGCAGTCTGCTTTACCCACCGTTCAAAAACAAATCGGCTAATAAAGAATAAATAAATATTCTTAGGTCAGTAAAATATGTACCCTATAAAAGTTTTATGGTATTAATACAACGATGAACTCGAAAACCACTATATATTGGAAGATATCTTGGAATAGGTTTTAAACCATTAGTTTTTGTAGCCCTCAAGGCAGCCCCAGGACCGTCATAAATTTACTATGTCAGGAATTTTGGAGTTTTTTGTCTGATTTGTTTATGAACACAACAAATGTCAAAAAAAAGTTTTCTACAACTTTAAATACCATACTTTCTAAGTAAAAAAAGAGTGAAAACCCATTACAGTACTTTTATGTAAAAAACTTCATGGTAAACAACAAGATTGAACGTTTGGATTAGCAGGTAAATCTATTATTGATACTTTGTTTTAGAGAAGAGGATCAACTGACAATGATTTAACATAACCTTTGAAACTACCTTGCAAAACTGGTTTATTATGCGACTAGTTAACTTAAAAATAAAAGACTTTTCTTTCAACCCTATGGTAAAGTTTTGTAAAAAAAATCTAATCACAAACCTGCTTTTTTGTGTCGCGAGGTCGATAATCGTTAGTACTGAACACAACCGACTGTAAAAAAAGTAAAAACACAAAGTTTGCGACACTAGACCAGCATATTTGGGTGAGAGCCGCGACCACTACACTCGCTCCCAGCGTTTCGTCGGCGACGCTTTGTGGAGGTGGAGTGACGCTTTGACGCGTTACGCCGCGACGCCGCGCCGCTGTCCCCCCTTCAGGGCTGCCAATCACGCTGGTAAACATTAAATTTCCCTCTCTCACCTCCCGGACAAACACTATGCGATTCAGTGAAACCGATAGGGTATAACCAAAGCTTATGTAGTCCCAAACAAGTAGCCTAGGTACCGTAACAAAAAACTGTAGAAACAATGAATAACTGTACAATAATTAAATTAAAGATGAATAAATTATTTAGGTACCTACTATAAGTTGATTAAGCGGAATATGTTACCCCTTCAACCCCAAGAGAACTTATGAAGGCAAAATAAATTAGATAAATACTGTAATTAGTATAATTACTGTTAACAAAGTATTACAATTTATGAAATTTCGATTTTAACATTATAACAAAAGTAATCAACTAAGTGCGTAAATTCCACAGCTAAAGCCTTTAGGTCGGCTAACATAAGACTGAGCATTACATTTTCATTATACTAAATGCTCCCTAAATGCAATAATGAAATGCTGAACGTATGCACAGAAAAAAGGATTTAAGGGCTTTCAAGTAAAACGTGGGTTGAAAACATTGTAACAAATGTGAAATATTATTAATGACATTACTCTACCAATTTAGTGTTAAACGCTTAGTAACGCCACCTATAAAATAACTCTTTTTCCTCTATAAACTCGCATTAGTTCTCTATAGAACTCTCCAAAGAGTTCTTTTATCCGTGGTAACACCCTGTTCCATGCTTTGACACCAATGTTAAATAATAAATAAGTGATCATGTATTAATTAAATGGGCCTATGTGCCTATGTGAATCATTGATGGAATTGTACTTTACCTCTTTTTCTTAAACCGCTTAATAAAAACCCCTATTCCCTTTCGAGTTACTCCACTGTACGTTTAGAGATTTAATAGTGTTGCAGGACAGTCAACAGAGGAGACGACGATCGCGACAAGAGATTCTCTTGTCAAGATCGACGGCGACGGTCGCTCGACCGGAAACACATCTCCATGTTTATTTTTGTCCTTCTTTTTCCACCTTCACTCTTTATTTTCGTCCGCTAATCATTTAACATGCGGCACTTTATTAATGACGAGGTAAGCGTTTACTTTGAATATACCAGAGGCTGCCCACATCTGAGTTGGGCTACAGACGATGTGGGAGAATAGAAACAACGTTTAAACTTAACTTTTATGTATAGGATGGCCCGGGACTTTCTGTAACAGTTTTTATGTTCCTTGCATCGAGGCAAACATACTTTACAATATAACCTTGGGTTTCCGGTGTCTATAATTTTCTGCCAGTCCGTTCTTATGTCATTTATGCTTAATTCGTGTAATTTTATAAACCACTTAAAAACTGAACAGACGCACTTATAACCTTGTCCGTACTGTATGTTACTATGTCCGTTATGGTGATTATTTATGTTATGAAAAATGTGGATTAAGTAGACCTGCTACACCAAAAAAATTAGAAATATTAATATTATCAAAATATTGCAATAAACTTAAAATGTGCAACATTTAGCTGTCTAACCGTAAAAAGGGTGAATAATCTGACCATTAATAAACGAGAAACTAAGATTTAAAAAAGACAGTAGGCCTACTCTTTTTGAAAGGAAACTATAGAAATTAGAGTAATTTTATTTAAAAGAAAGAAATTTCACACCTACTCGTGGAAATACCCTGTTGGGTGACACCTCGTTTTAAAGGTCTTGATAAAATAAGAATAATGGTGAAAGGTAGAGGTCTTTACTTCTAAGTAGTTAAAAATTGTAGCCGATTAAAGTGTGAACCATTATAAATAAAACATGTAATCAGCCATTTTCGATTGACTGCTATTCTTCTCAAGATTGAGAGATTGAGACGTTTAACTTTCGCAATTCTTCTTCTTTATTCTCACCATTTAAAATGAAGAATCCCTTAGTGGCGTTGCCATTTAATATTTTCTATTTATCCCATACAAACCCCGATTTCGTGGGTGGGGATTGATACATCACAAGTTTCCTCATTTTGTCAATAATAGGCCTAGTTTCCCAGAAGATTATCTTGATATCTGTAGCTGTTAAAAAGTAACGAGGATTACGGACTTTCAGGACACCCGGTATGTTTAGATCGTGTAAAATCAAGAAAATTCGGTTAAAATTTAAGTACGTTTTAATCTAAGTCTAGGTCTTAGTAGGCCTACCAAAGTGTACTGTATTGGGGATTTAGAATATGAGATGAAACCAAGGGCATTAAAATTAAAATACTCAGAGGGCTGAGTTTTAGGCCATGGTGTAGACTGAGACTGGAGAGGGGATTTTTTGGAGCGGTAAGCGGGTGGCGTGATGCGTGGAGTGATAAGACGTCGCGGGAAAACCCACGAGCTTCATTATTCCCGACAACATCAAATGATTTAGTTTGTGATCCCGGGCGACGACATTACACTCTTAAACGTGATCGGTCACCTTTGGCTAGCCTGTGACTTGATGCCGTGACGGTACCTTGCTGTCTTTAGACCACAGCCACAGGCCTGGTCGCCCATGGTGACGCAGTGGACTTTAAAAAATGAAAAGAAAAGAAGGCGTGCACAGTGGGCTGACCGCCGAAGTTGACATGGTGTACTGGATCAATCGACGCCAAACATTTTAGTTGGCTATGTTTACAATACAATATGTAACGTTAAACAGCCCCACGCTCGCAGACGCTGACCCATGTTGACACTGGCACTCACTACACCCGCCGCCGCCGCCGTCGCAGCAGACCTGCGTATTCAGCCATAATATAAAATATTTTTTTTATTTCCCCATAAACACCATTAAAGGACCGAGAAGTATAAGTACATGTACTGCCGTGGGGTGTTGTGAGCAAATGCAGATTAGTACCCTACCTAATGAATGCATAAAGTAAATTGTATAAACATATGGAATTTAAAATTTTCTCCATACCACCAAGAAGGTACGAGTATGTAGGTTTACCGGTTTGGGGGTTTTGTAAACAATGCAATTTAAACCTTACCTAGTGAAGGTACACACCGAATTTTACCGAAGTTATGTCAATAGGTAACGAGATAAAGCGAACAACTGACCAATAACCATTTGAATAACTGATCATTTGTTTGTCGAAAATGTCTGAATTAAAAGCCTTTAAATTTATGATTCATATGTAAGGAAAGCGCTACTGCAGCAAAAAATTGTCCACAAAAATAAAATATTACATTAAACTAATCTTTTAAACTTATACTGCCAAAGTACATGATAGTCAATTATTAACTCCAAGCAATTTGTCATCCCACCCTTATTTTAATTAATTGTGATCAACTAAAACATACAGAAAATTAACTAACTGAACCATTTATAACTGTGGATTTAAAAAACTGCTATGAAACACACGGGTAAAAATGAAAGCAAATACTATACTGAAAATAACTAACCGAACCATTTACAACTGTGGATTTAAAAACGTGCTTTGAAACACACGGGTAAAAATGAAAGCAAATACTATACTGAAAATTAACTAACTGGACCATTTATAACTGTGAATTTAAAAACCTGCTTTGAAACACACGGGTAAAAATGAAAGCAAATAAGTAAAAAATATACATTAGATTGTTATCGTGCATTAATCGTGGCGTAACTGGCTAATTTGACAATCGGTCAACGATTTTTACAATAGGCCTACCACGCCATTAGTCAAGCAATACAATTTACTTTTATGACCTACAAAAAATAAACAAATTAATCTCAAGTCATAATTGTAAAATACAAGTAGTAAAAGTTTTTGGTAATTCAATCAGCACTAAAATCAATATATTATTATCTAAGTAATATCAGCAAACTATTATGGTACTCTCCTACAATATATATAGGCTAATTGGGTCATAGCCAATTGTGTTGTGTTTTGGTGCCGTTCACGCCATAGGCCTACATTGACTATAGATGCTGTTATAATCTATGGACAATGGTCGATGCTCGAGCAACAATGTTCTACATGCGACACTCAATACAATACCCCCGCCGCAGCAGACCTGCGTGCTCAGCGAGTTTACAATGGAATTTGATATTTTTTATTTTTCCCATATGCACTATGGGAATGAGGATGAAGGTTTGCGCCCATGGAGTTGTTGTAAGCAAATGGATGATAATTCCTTCCCATTGCAGGTACATGCCAAATTGTATCAAATTCTGGTGTTTTTATTTCCCCATAAACCCCATGGGGGGTGAGTACATAGGTTTAGCACCATGTGGGTGTTGGTAAGCAAATATGAGTTACAATCTACCTAGGGAATGTACATACCAAATTTTATCAAGTTATGTCAATAAATAAGTGGGATAGAGGGATTTGTTGATTCCCCTTAAGAATAACATGGAAAACATACTTTTTTTTAATTTTTTCCTTAATCTGTTAAGCCAGGTTAAAGATTCAAAATACTAAATAGTTTGTTTTTCAATCTCTTTTGAATGCTTTTAGTTAAAATTGTTGAATTTAGACAATTGACGTCCAAAAATATCAAAAACCTTTTTGGGACCCCATAAAACCCCATTCCCATGGTCCAAATATCCAGAACGACGAGTACTAAAAACCCCCAGTTACCCATACAAAAGGCCGAAAAGTGGGAGAAATTGTTAAAACTCGTAACAAAAACTAGCACTAAGTTAGTTAGTTTTAAGCATGATTTTTACAGGATGTTAACTGTCGATTTTAGCGGGTGTGTGATTGGCAGTCGTGTGCCCCATTGATATAGCCTATAGAAACACCAAAATCGGGTAGCATTTCATTGATTTATTAAGATGAAATGACCTACTCAATGTGATTTTGTATCACAATCAACAAAACTATTAACACCTATGTGTGTGTCAACAGATACAAAGCAAAACCAGTACAGTTTGTGATGGAGTTTCCGTGTCGGAAATAGAAGAGCTACTCCGATCCCTTCCTGTTCAACAATCGACTCCAGTTAATGAGCAATCAGCTGATTTGGTCAACCTGAAATCGGCATCCACGATAAACAGCTGTTACGTTTTAGCCGTTGCCATGGCGTTGCTATGGACATAATCCCCCTCCCTGCACCGCACCCTAGACTGTTTTGCACCCCTCCCCTTCCATCTCCCCATCCACATTTGCTCTTGGTCAGGTTGTTGACCTTTATTACAATTTAAAACTGTCCCCATTTACACTGTCAGCGTAAAACTTGATCAAAGTTTCTTGAAGAAGAAAAACGTATAGTTTCCAAATTAAGATGCAATTCGAAGTTTTAAATTATTGTCAAAACTAAAAGATGTTTAGAACTAAAATAATGCATTGAAAGCTTTACAACCGTAATAGCAGAAGTACGTAGCCCACACCAAGTTTTCTACGCTAAGAACATTATAACATTCACTTCCTAGTACAAGTTAACTCCGTTTGGCAGTTTTATAACTAGTTTTTGTGTTGAGCAAAACAATTGATTGTTTGGTGAAGAACAATTTTCTAATTAGCACGAGCGTAGTTAAATGAGAAATACAGTGTAGCACTCACAAGAATGCTACTTCTATATAAAAATCAAGTTTTTTGTTTCTATTCCTACTACAGTAGTAGGAACACAGTACATAGTACACAATACATACTCATGAATATGATAGGGAAAGGGTGGAGGAAAACCTTATTGACAAAAACAGTGTCATAGGTGAAGATAATGAATTGTAATTTTTCACATGTTGTTTTGTTACACAACTTTGAGACACAACATTCTGGGTATTTTGTACGAGAGTGCAGAAGGCGCACGGAACGATTAAGTTAACAATGCAGGGAACGCACAGTTCCAAGACAGATATAGGCTATTCTGGGGAATTGGAAATAACGTCGACACCAATACTCGTCGTATTGCTGCCTCTTTTTCTTTTTTTTTATCTTTCTCATTAATGTCAAACACTTACCAGGTATCGATGAACTAACTTACCATTGATGCCTTAAATTTATGGTATTGCTATTATGCGACCTCTTAAAGTTTGCATAACGGATAGTTAATAAATCCTGTTACCGTGATTTTCTTATTACACGACAATACAGTATCGTTAACATCGTAAAGTTTGTGTAATATTATAAATTAACAAAGAAAAGGGGATTTTCAAAATTCTCAATAGGTCTAAGATATGCATTTCATGAGTGGGTCTGAAACTTCCATTGATTTCGATTGCCAATATATGACCCCATATAACTATTTTCCGAGCAATTCGAGCACAAAAAATATCTTGAAAGTATTTTTTACAGCATTAAAACGTGATCATAAAATAATAATAATAATAAATTCACACTACAAAACTCAGAGGTTTTTCGTCGACGATTCGTTCTTCTGTTGCATTAAGTGCGCGCTGATTGCAAATAGGCTAAGTGAGGAATTGCTCAAGATCACGAAATATTAGTATAAAAACGCAAGACCACAGCAACGGAATCTACTTGGCGTTGTATTTATTTGAAAGGGGCTGCAACGTAAATAAAGTTATGATGAGGACATAAAATACTCAGAATTTCAAGAGAAGAGGAATTTAATAATGTAAGTTTATTTTCTTACATCACATCGCAGGACTAAGAATGTTGTTGACCACAACAGCAAAATAGAAATACTGTAGCCTACGGACGGTATATAGGCCTAACTAAGACTATATAGGAATGCTGATAGAGATTAATTGTGATGAGTTTCGTTATAATTCATTTCTACAAAGTGATACTGTCTGTAGAAGCATATAATAAATAAATAGATTCAGAAAACAAGTCTACAAAAATATCTGTAGCTACAGTGTTCTGTAACCTTAAAGCCAGACAAAAGCACAAAATATTTTGTCATCACTCTGTAGTCTGTTGGCCCACTGTAATAGGATATTTTCGCAGACAGCTGAGGGTACCGAAGGTGCCTGTTTTCTATGAGCACGTTAAAATGAATCAGCTGATTTTACGAAATAGCAGTTTCCGCACAAATGCCGTAATAATTTTTTTTCGGGCAAGAACTTTTTCTGTTTACTAAAATTCCAGTTCCAAAATTGAAGTACGTTTTTTAAATACAGGGGAATTTACGTTTTTACATCAAGACTGAAAAGAACAGCTGACGTTCACCAATACTGGGTGGGTGGGGGGCTACTATTTATTTTGCTTACATGGAAAAATGGAAGTTTCTTGCATTCCATATATGAGTATTGATTCAGATTAATGTATTAACATTTTAACACTTTTTTAGATAAAAAATATAGTTTATAACTCATCTGGAAAGTCCCCTCGGCTTCACCTCGTAGGCTATATTGACCCCCTCCTGAAATATGTCGTCACTTTCGAGACTATTATAATGAATATATTACTCCGTCAAGAAATACCGGGAAAGAATGTTTGTTGATTTTACAGTAGATGAATAATGAACTATCATACTGTAGCATGCAACCTGTCAATGTTGATTTTATCGAAAGTTTTCAAGGTTAGTGTTTTTAGGTAAAGTGCCTTCGTTAAATATTTACCGTACACCGCAGCCCGAAGTTTCTTAGTAACGTTGTAGAGTAGACGTGCTTGATAGTCCGGCAACATTACATTTCACTGTAATATAATGTAAGTAAATAAAAAAAAAAAAAAAATAGTACGGTGTCTATTTTAAAACACATTAGAACGACTGTGTTAGTTTCGTAATAAATATAATGTAAGTAAATAAAAAAAAAAAAAATAAAAAAATAGTACGGTGTCTATTTTAAAACACATTAGAACGACTGTGTTAGTTTCGTAATAAAAGAATACTTATATAAAAATGTCAGGATATGAGTAAAATACTGCTCCAAAGACAAATCTAGTTACACTTGAAACATTTGTTTAGGTACGGAGACATAAAATAAAATCTTTTTTTTTGTAAATACAGTACTATGTTATATAAAATGAAGATATATACCTGAAAGAAAGTAGGCTAATAGGATTTTCTTACTTGGCGCACTTGAAGCCAATATCAATACATTAAATATATTTTAATGTTAAAGCCAATCACTTGATAACACTATTCAATTATCTCAACCGTCATAAGGAACACAAGTCACATCTGGTTGAAAATTAGAAGTATACGATGAAAGGATTTTCCATTGTTGTGACAGCTGATATTTTGATAACATGTTCGTGTTGCCAACGTTAGAAAGAAAAATTCTGTTTAAATGGTTCTGTTAACCAGATCGGATATTACTTCTTATATTTTTTTACGGAAACTAGAGAATTTTAGTCCGATAGGTCTTAACTATTCTTTTTAATGATAAAACATTTAATCCTGAGGTTTGTAATAAACCATACAACAGGGGTTTGGTTAAAAATTCATACAGGTTAAACAACACCGAAATCAATGGAAATTCTCGTTTCTTCGTAATGTAAGTTCTCTCAGTATTATGGATATTCAAATTATAATTTTTTTATGAGTGTAGTATCCTCAGAATTCATTTTATGATACGGGGGGTTTTTTTTGCTTAAATGACTCAAAGGAATAACTTTTGAAATTTAATGTTATAATGTAGGTATACTATTAAATTTAAAGCAACAAACAGGAAATTAAATTTCCAACAATGAATGCTACAAGTTTTTCGAAATTGTGTCAAACATAACGCCTTGTCTGACCACTCTAGTGTTAAACAACTGTATTATTGTATTACACTACACAGGTGCTCAAAGTTATTTTTAAAAAAGGCAATATTTAGACAAACTAATACCCCATTTAATTGCTAGAGAGATTCAATTTTAACCATTTTAAAACAAAAAATGGAGGGAATAGCTTAATAAAACATTTTACAGTATATATTAATTTTAAACCAAATGTGTAGTAAATTTAATATATTAAAAAACATTAAATGTAGCAAATTATTTCCCATCATTTATTTCCTATACCTATTTCAATAGTTTTGTCTAGTTAAAATCCACAGATATTTCTGCGAAAAAGCATCAATCATTGAATATTTCAAGATCATAAACTTTAAATGTTTCTGAGGGTGTTAACGATAGCCCAAGCGATTTTAGATTGGTTTTGTGAAGATTCAATCTGAGATTTTACAAATATTTTAGTTACTAATAATTTTGCATTATATTAGGATAAAAACTGTTTAAAAAATAAAAATAAAAATAAATAAATCTGTGACATTCTCAATTAGTTGTCTAAGAACAAAATTTGCAAAAATAAATATTTTTAGCTAACCCGAGTGATAACTGTGCCAAAATCCCATTAAGCAATAACTAAGCAAAAGTTGCAGATAAAGTTACTACAGTGTAGCTACCATTAAATTGCATTAGCTCAAGTTAGCTCAACCAAAACTTGTCCAAGTCTTCAAGAAACGATTAGTATTTCCAACTGAAGACTGTTGGTAACAATTTAGAATACAGCAAGAGCATAAGGAATCCTAAAACGCCAAACGAATAAAACCGTTATGTGAAAATAGGAATTAAAATTGTTTATGTTTCTTCGGCTCACTTGAGCTGTTGGGAACTTAGCCTAAGTATCGCCTACTACAGTTTTTTTCATATCCAACCAAACCTCCCTCCGCCTTTAGTTGCCCTTCTTCATTCAACGGTATAGAATCCACGGCCCAATATAGATGCCTATCCAAACATTCCCCACAAAAAACGACTACCGGAAGTTATGGTAGAGGAGTACAAACCTCACTGAAGTCAACACACTGCACGCGCTTTTAGCTCCCCCTCCCCATGGTCGATGTACTTAGTACTGTGACGCCCGTCCGTACGCCACTCTTTCACAGTAGAGGCCGAGGCCCCTCGAAACAGACCACTTCATCCAAAATTCAGGTTGAGAAAAAAAGAGCCATAGTCGCTCAAAACTAAAGCTGCGAAATACAGTAGACCATTTCATCCACCCCCCCCCCCCCCCCCCGCGCCAGGGCATTTTTGAGGGATATTCCTACTCTATTGAAAGCTATTACTAAAAAATATTATTATTGAAAACAATAACAAAAATTTTATACCAAAAATTAATCTTGCTCCAAGACGCTTTCTCTGAAACCCCTTTTCATCGTAAAATTCAAAGGAATTTGAGTTTATGCCAAATTATGTTGAAACACTTATCAAAAACTGGCCAGTGCAAAGCATAACGTGAACTGGCCGATACAGATGTGCAATGCGCAAGATGTTGTCACCCAGGGGAGGTTGTTAGTACCGGCATATACGCATATAAGCTTTAAGATTTGAAGACAAAATTCTGAAATTTATGTAAGTTTACTAGAAAAATTTTGGTCTTACCTATTATCGGCAATACAGTTTTAAAGATTTGTAAGGGGAAAACATTCACATTAATATTATAAATAAAATTGAATCCTAAGTATCATAGCCTATAGTATACCTTAAGCGTAATTAGTTATTGTTATAGTTGTCACTATAGTATTTTTTTTTTTTAACTGAATCCAAAAACTTGGTTTACAAAAATTTAGAAATTGAAATATGTAAAAAAAATAATCACAAGTTTGTTAAAATAAGCCTTAAACCACAGTTAATCCCTAAAAATATCACTTTTTGGGCAGGTCTCTTGAATTCTAAAGCGAGCCCCTTAAAATATTGAGAGTTTCTGGTATTTATTTATTGCCCCTCCTTAATATCGCCTGTTTAATTGACGAGTATTCGCGATTCCATATGTCACCCAGTGAATACCCCGTTACAATAACTTTGAGGGGTTTGGACAGTTTTTCCTAAAAGCTCTTAAATATAGACTGACTAAAATGTCACTGACGTCAATACAATAAATAAATAAATAAATAAATAAAATAAAAATGGTCTGAACCTATTAGTCACCCATTTATATTACTGGTCATATACAAGATAACAAATTGAATAACAACACGAACTTTTGTTGTCTTTTCTAGAACAGTTTGTATTAATCTTATCATAATTAAAATAACGATCCTGTAGGCACGGAGTACTTCTAAGAAACGTATTACACTAGACCATCCGGGCCTTCTCCCAGCGTCCTCCTCTTACTCCCTCACAACCCAACGCTTGTCTACCTGGCCACTGGCCCAGGAGCCGCGAAATGGATTTTGACATTTTTATGACCCCAACCGATAACGATGAGCTGGCCCAGTGTCCGTTTCCCTACAACGAACACGCAGAAATTGCAGCAGACGCAAGAATGCTTGAATACTGGCGTATACTCTGAATCATCTCGGCGCGTGTAAATCTATATTTAAAACGATTCAAGGCGTAGGAGACACGACCCGCAGCCTCCGAGACGCGCTCTACAATCTGCTACATTCTGCCACCATTCTACAATCTATACTCCTGTTGGTCCGGCATATAAGAGAAAATACATTATTTTAAACCATGTCCATTTGATGAGAGGCCTAACATTATGAACACAAATTTTTTGTAGCCTAAATAATTAATTATAGGCCCTATTTTATATCTATCTTTAATTCCCCCATCATAAACGGGGATTCAATTTATTTAATAACATAATTTCGGTTTAACCGTTCACAAATCTAAAAAATGAACAATTAAGCATTTTAAAGAAGTCTTGGTAGGCCTAACTCTGATGACAACACAACACGATCGTCCGTTAAATTGACAAATGTAAAAAGATTGAATTTTGCTCTCAAGGGTTAGCAATGATTAATACCCCCGTCGCAGCAGACCTGCGTACTCAGCGAATTTCCAATGGAATTTTAGATTATTTACTTTCCCCATAAAAACACCATAGGATCGAGTATGTAGGTTTGCTGCCATGGGGCGTTGTTAGAAAATCTAAGTTAATCAATAAATTGGTGAATGTAAACACAAAATTGTATCAAGCTCTGACAATTTTTATTTTCCCCATAAACCCCATGGGGGTGAGTATGTAGGTTTGCCGCCATATGGGTTTTGTAAGCAAGTATAAATTAAACCCTATCTAGATAATGTACATACCAAATTTGACTAAGTTATGTCAACAAATAAGTAATATATAGGGTTTTCTTGATTTCCCATAAGAATAACATGGAAAACACATTTTTGGATTTTCTCCGTAACCATTTAAGCTAAGTTAAAAATTCAAAATACCAAATTGTTTGTTTTTTTAAGCTCTTTCGAATGGTTTTAGTTAAAATTCATGAATTTTTAAAATTGAGGTCCAAAAATGCCAAAAACCCAATTTTGACCCCTTTGAAACCCCATAAAACCCCGTTCCCATAACCCGACAATGCTGGTTTGCGAACTCATGAAAATAGACCTGGTCTTACACCTTCATACCAAATTTGATCAAAATCGGAGGTCCGCTTCAAAAGTTATCGGTACCACGGACACATATATATATATATATATATATACATATATATGAAAATGAACGAACGGTGTTTTTGGCTTCTAGGGACCTCAAAATGAAAAAGTAAAGTGGTCCCGGGCTTAGGTCTTACCATGGCTACTACCGTAATAGCGTATTCCCTATAGGGAAATTCGCTAAAACGCTGTAAAAATTATTCTTTAAATATTACCGATAATTTTAGGATACTATTACATGATTTAGTGAAAGTTTTTCTCACTTGTTACAAAAAAATCAGATTTTTACTTTGTTACATTGGGTCTAATTTACGTATTTAGTCTAAACGAACCAAACGTATGTCTAAACTTAAGACGGCACCTACAATATTTCACAGTATTATATGTTTAAAAAAAGGGTTCATTGTATTATTTACATAGCCAACAGATCAGAGCTTTTGATTCCTTAAAATAATAAGGAGGTCATAGTATTTTTAAAAACATAGTTTTTCACTATGCAAATCGAGAGGATTACATAAGTTATATTCAAAATATTAATATTGTAAATCGGTGTGATCCATCACCTATCTAAAATGTGGCATTTGTCATGTGCCTAAATGATACTGAAGTCCAGGGGTGGACTGAGCCGCCGGGACACCGGGAAAATTCCCGGTGCGCCCTCCCCACCAAGGCGCCCAGGCGCCCCAAGGACAAGTTTTTTTTTCATTATAAGGAATTGTAAAATATTTTTTGAAAGTTCAATATTTGTGAATTTTTATTTTTCCTAAAACGATTAATATGTGTTTGCACTTCATGACTTGAACATAGTACGTTTATCTTCATATAAATTGAATGTTCAACTTTGATAAATTGCTCCAACTGGGAACTATTTCGTGTAGCAATGACTCGACATAGTTGACTAACCTGGGCGGCGAAACAGCTGTCAGCCTGGGCGCGACCATTGCGACGTAGTACGATTAAAGGTCAATCCCAGGGGGATGATTTTGTTAAACCTTACACAAAGTGTATATTTGAATTTATTATGGAATATGTACAATTTTGAATATAAATACGCGTATTAAAACAAACTCTTGTAATCCATTATTTTAATAAATCGACAATTTTAACATGTTAGGAACGATGCTGTATTTGCATTTTACAGAAACTATGCAGTTTCTAGACAATCTTTGTTGCAATGACTTTCCTGATGTTTTTTTAGCACACCACTCCACTTACAGATTACCTGCAAACCAAGGATCTTGACTATGTTCAAGCATTGAGGCTAGTAAGCTGCACTTAGGAAAAAAGGCGCCTTTAGGATTTAAACGGTGCTAGGTCCAAGTTTGCCGATGTCTTTAAAGCTGCAGAGGTCTTCGTCACTGAAATAACGAACAAAATCGAACACTTGTCCGGTACAGTTCCAAATATGGAAGAAATCATCATAGAAGCAAAACTGCCTGGGGTGAGGGTAGGAAAAAGAAGAAAATGCCGGGGGGGGGGAAACTTCATCAGGAGACGTGGCCTAATTGAGGACATGCAGCAATCGCCAATTTGAAGTAACCGTTTTTAACTGTGTTATAGATCAAGCTGTCAAATTTATGAACGCAAAGTTTTCAGCAAAACAAAGTCTATGCTTTGACTTAAAATATTTTGATCCCAAGCGGTTTAACAGCACTGCCATTAACTCTTATAGCTTTCAAAGGATAATAAAATTAGTTACCGATTGCAAGGAGGGGAAACTGGAGGAGGAATTAGTATATTTTAATCACCGTGTCATCACCAGTTGTCGAAGCCGGTAAACATAACAGAACCAACCGATGATTTTGAAGGTGAGCTCTCGGAAGAAGAATTGGTTTCCAACTTAAATGATGACGAATAAAGAGACCCAAACGATTTGCAGTATATTCAGTGTAAAAGTGGTAAAAATGAAATACTTGCTTCAAGTGCATTAGACGTCTGTACTTGAGTAGGCCTACAGTTGTAATTTTCAATGCTGTACAC
>CM061535.1:114452711-114528756 GCA_030545055.2 Neoaliturus tenellus
GCAAAGATTCTTCAATAGATAACACCCCTGAGGCCTGTCCTATAAAAGAATGTTTGAGTCGCACCCGTTATTAGTGGCATCGCAAAAACGTGCGTTGACTGCGTACATGAGATTTTAATTGCACCGTCTATACGAGCAATTTTGTCACCCATTTGTTTGCATTTAGCATCCCGTATAAACCCAAAAATGGTGCTAAAGTCGCGACTAAACACCGTGTTCGTCGCCCTTACCTAAAAAGGCTTTAAATACATAATCAAGACTACGGCCCGCCTTGAATCTTCTGAACTGGTTTAAGTGGCAACAATAAAATTTAAATTACAAGAAAAATACTTATTTTTAAATTGAGGTTGATGGCCTAAAACTCTAAATTAAGTAGGCCTAGATTACACAAGCCTATTATGTTCCACGTTTATAAAGCAAAGAATTTTTATTTCTTTACTGCTGATTACTAAGCTTTTCACGACAGTTTAATTTTAGTGACGTAGCTAAACTTAATAATTACCAATTTTAACATGTTTGGTAATCCTAATTTACAATCTAGTTTCAGTTAAATGGCTTAGGCACTAACTATTGCCTTTCAAAAATGTCCATAGTAAGTTATAATTTAATATGGGACCTGTAACCGTAGCTTTATGATCTTTTGATATCTACCAACAGCGAGAAATAATTAGTAAGGAGTAATAATAAATAAAAAAGTGAAAGAAGAGCACAGAATTAACTTAATTCACGAATTAGGCTATACTACTAGATGTAAGAAAAGCCTACATTGAAACTTTTAAAGGGTACTGTTGGAAAGAAATCCTCAAACAATCAAGCTACTAACTTTTATTGGTTTTTATTGTGTTTTAGCATATATTACTGATTAAAAATATAAAACAATAAACTGGCTGTTGACTCAAAAAGTTGAACATTTTGAGCAAAAATAGGTAACTTAGAAAACCTTAGGCCTACCTTTAATTTACTGTTACCATGTTCAGTCTCCTGAGATGGATTCTTTAGGTTTATATGTTCATATGAGTTAACTTAGATATTTGATTACAGATGGAATTTCTAAAAAATACTAGGGAATTAATTAGACCAAAAAAATAAACAATCTGGGGATTTATTAGAAAGAAATAAAAAAGTAACTTAGTTTTAAGTTGCTTAGGCGTATAATGCAATTCATTCAAGTTACTGTACAGGCTAACTTATTTAATGAAATTAACTTGAATTATTATCACATTTTTAAAATACTTAATTTTTTAAAATTAAGTATTTTCATATATGAAAAATTAAAGTAGCCTAATAACTTAGTAAGTTTACTATTTATACTGCAAAATTACTCAACAATGATTTAATTACTCCTTTACAGCTCCTTCAATTTCCTGTTTTATTTTAATATAATTTTTTTGGTAATGTAGGCCTAATCAGATTATCGAGGTTAAATTTTCATAAATAATAATTTAGTGATTGAACCTTAAATAACTTACAACCAGGCATTTTGTGCACAAACTTTGAGTGGGTGTAAAAACTTAAATAAGTTAGTACCTTTCTTAAAGCTAAGTTATCCTTGACTGAAAACAAGTTCATGAACCGAATTTTAAATTACCATTAAGAAATTAAAAAAATTTCGTTGTAGAAATATCTACAGTAGCTAATTTTATAAGCTTATTTTGATAGTAGTAACTTAATTTGATAAATATTTTAAAAATAATAAAAAAGTACATAGGCCTAGTGCCCGACAGTTATTTTTATGAATAAACTTTTCTTGTCAAAGTTAAAATTTCAATAAAATATTAGGACTTCACAACTCAGTGACCACTTTCTAACTAAAATATGAAACTGCAATCTAATCTTTAGGGCATAACTTATGGGCCTAAAGGCTACTAGGCTAAGTTTTCACAACTTTGTATGAGGAAAAAGAGTTTCCTATTAAAGTCATTTTTAAGTAACTTAGGCCCACGATCTTATAAGTTAACACTACAGTATTTTTTCAGCCAAACCTATTTTGGCTACCTTTTAAACGGAACGGTACCTTTTTATGGATGTCTACGCTGTTTTACAGTTATTTTCCCAACTCATTTATGATTGCATGGTCATTTACTATCACAAACTGGCCAAGAAAGTCTCCCACGAAACTTCGAAATTAATATTTATATGGCCTACAGTAGCCTAATTAATATTGCGGCTTAGAAATTTTAACCTAATTTTGTATAGGCCTAGTTGTATGAATAGGCCTAACTGTATTGTAGATAAAAACAATCAACCTGTAACATCGTATAGAAATAGGTTTTACAGGCGTAGGCCTAGCCTATTTATAATTAGCTTTTTATACTTATTTCAGAGTACATACAATTTTGCAAAGAACATTTTAATTTGAAATGGGTAACGTATGTACATGGAACTAATGCCTAATTTTACCTACCTTAGGTTTTTAACAAAACATTCACCACCAAAAAACACCAAGAGAGCAATCGCGTCCCCATTTTCATCACAGTAAAACAATGTGTTTTCCGTGTTTTGAAAACACATCGTGGGAGCTTAAACTTATCACTGATCACCTCTTTAAGCACCAAGAAGTGCGTAAAAACCAAAGAAATAAGTTAGGCCTAGCCAACAACACAGAAACAAACCCGTATTTTAGGTAGGCAATACGCTTATATTTCCCAGTCCACGCACAAATCTAAAGTACGTTATTTAACCGAGCAAGTATGTAGTCTTAATCAAGGGCGGTTTTCACTGTTAGACAACTGCCTACCCAAAATAATAATGTCGGTTTTAGCAAAATCTACAACAGAATTCAATTTCAACTCAACCGTTAGTACACTATTATATCCTGTTATGGCAAGTAAACAAGTTGGTTAAACGGAAACGGAAAGCAATTAATTTTTAATTTACAACCGGAAGTTGTCTGTAAACTAATTGAAACAATATCTTCTTGTGGAGCCGCCCCTAAACCAAAGTAATTTCATACCGGCATCAATCAACAAATTAGTAAACTATTACCCTTATTGATAAGATTTATTGTTATGAAATTAATTACTAATAACTTAGTTTAATTAAAATGTTTTAGATCGGTTCCTTTAAAAAAGTCAAAACATTAATTTCCATTTACTGTAAACACTACATGACTCCCAAGCAAAAACTGTCAAAACAACAAAAAACAATAACAAATCGTTTGACGCAACAATCAGCACGCTCTGGTGGTGACTTTAGGTAACGTTTTACCCACCTTCGCCGCCCTAAAGCGCCGGCAGATTGTGCCACTGTACTAGGACACTTCATTACCTTACCTAAACCGCGTTGCTGTCATGTAAGTTTTACCGCTAGGTACCTAATTAATTTTAATTCATCAATTTATTATAAAATTAAGACAAGCGTGGCTTCTTACTATATATAAAGAATTTGCTACACGTGCTTTGTAAAACATTGAGTAAAGTGATGAGTATAGGCTAATATGCGACTATTAATTTTATTCCCGCCATAATAAAAAACTACTGCTGTCGATGTTTTTATTTATTTATTTATTTGCATATAAACGGTACACACCATTTTACATTTCGATTCATGCAGTCCAATTTTGCAGGCAATAGGCTAAATAGATGGCTGGCAAACATGCAATGTAGTACATAAAAAACTATACAAGCAGCAACTAACTCATGGACAAGCAAGCACAATAAATAATTATTAATCAAGACTAAGCAATTCATATCAAGACAATAAATAAGATTTAACAAGACTAGACATTGCAAGACTATGAGCAGTAATTATAAGACAAGAATTACAGATTTACAAAGTTAAGACATTACAAGACTAAGCAAAACATTCAAGACAATAATGACGATTACAATACTAAGCAATAAATGGCAAGACAAAATAAATAACTTAAGTGAAAGAGTGTGGTAACAATAAGAAAGTATATGCACCATAGAAATACAGAAATGGTAATACTGACTAACAAACATGCAATGATGAAAAGGTTGAGCAAAATGAACAAGTGAAAGACAATGGGGTGTAACGGATCACAGGATCACTGAAGCCACTTTCCTCCTAAAGCACTGCACTGAGCCACTGAAGAAGTCAATCAGAGCAGCAGCTTCACCTCCAGAACGCATGAGTCTTGACAGGCCATTGTGGTATGCATAGTAGGTGGGCAGGTACTTTCTTTGAAATGCAGTCCTGGATCTTGTACCCCGTGGAACAGCAAAGTTGACAAGTTGGAGGAGTTCAGGACAGTCTATGTATCCATTGACCAGCTTGAAGAGGATAATAAGGTCGATATGTTTGCGCCTCAAGTGAAGTGGAAGAAGTCCATAGCAGTCCTCCAGCAGGCCAACAGGAGTAGTCAGGTAGGTGTAGCCCAATTTACATCCAAGCATTCGCACGAAACGTGTTTGTATTTTCTGAAGCATTGTGTTATGGTTTATCTGGTAAGGAGACCATATAACAGAGCCATATTCCAGGGAAGGTCTCACAAGTGCTTTGTAGAGGATAACTAGTGTTTGAGGTGAAGTAAAGTCCTTGGCGGATCTGAAGATGAACCCAAGAAGGGAATTAGCCTTGGCACAATATGTTGGCGTAACGTAATGAAACGTGCCTATGATTTTAAAGCAGTTTTCGCTTTCAGGTGGGCGTTTGCAGTATAGTAGAAATAGTCACCTGGATTTTGGGTCAGGATTCCCAGTTTCCTTGCGATCGACTCCATTTTCATAATCTACCTAGTAGTATTATAGACGACAAAACTGTATCAGGTTCCATACAATTTGAGAAAACCAATCCCTCAAAGTGCGCCATTTCTTCCCCTTCCGTATGAGAGGGAAGAATTATAATTTTAATTTCACTAATATACAATTATTTTTATAATAATACAGCAATTATTATTATTGGTAATAATTACCAATTTACATATACAGATTTGTAAATAGTATATATAAATAAAAATAATTGTATACAATAATTATTATAAATTTGTATATATGTAAACCTAGAATCAATAATTATCAAGGAAGAATATCTACAATGTAAATAACTTACTGAATTATGCTACAAGGTTGTCATTCACCGATAAAGTAATACGTTTCTAGACAATATTTAGACTAATTTCATAAAATGTATTGCTTAAAAATGTATGATTTTGCTTCAACCGTTATACATAATAACAAAGTGGTAAAGATTCGACTACAGAGTACTCATGCAACGACCAATATCATGAATGAAGGAATAAACTGAGGAAATTATTGGAGAAGAATAAAACAGTGTGTTGTATTTCAGTAGAATATTCAAATCCTTGTGAATATTAACACCTTAAACAACTTTTCCTTAAATAATAACAGTAAAAAATAATATAGAATAAAATGTAGGCCAGCCTCGGTAGAATAGATACTGATAAGCAAACTTGTTTATCTAATCATTATGTAAAGTGTTAAAAAGTAAACCCGTTGCGGGTTGTGTGGGAAAAACATACACAAATCTACTCTAAACATCTGAGGGGCTCAACTTGTATTCGATAAAAAAGATGCATCAAAATCAATAGTTACTCAAACCTATAAACGCCATTCGCGGTTAGTTTCGCTTGATTTTTACAGGTGCAAACAACATAATGAAAGATTAAACAAGTTCATTAAAAAGGTTACCTAACACATTTTTTCATATGACCTACATATAACTTTAATCAGTAATTAATATAAGGCATTCTATGAGCGTAATCTATAAATTTAAAACAGTAAGGTAAAACATCATTGGACAGTTTGTCTGAGACTTCTACTGGACCGATTTACAAGCGGGTTGTAGGCCTAACAAAACTAACGTTTTCTGTCCTGTTTTAGCAGGTTTTATTTGTATTTAGAAAATATTTATGTTAAATCGGTTAAAAATGAAAAATAAACTTGAGATTTAACATGATGAAAAAGCCAACATTTTCAATCCTTTGGAAAGTTTGTCTGAGACTTCTACTGGAGCGATTTACAAGCAGTAGTACCAAATAAAAGCTAACATTTTTTATATTAGCATATCTTACTTACTTTAACGTTATCTAACGTTCTTAAATTTAAAATATCGACATTTTCAAACCTTTGCAATGAATTTATTTTACACGCTTTCAATCAGCTGATTGTAAACACACGAGGTATTTTGTCTAAATAAAGTAAAAGACCAAATTCTTAAGAAGGATTTGGTTTAATAACTATGACCAGTAGCGAAAAACGTATACAATTATAATGTATTATCCTTTAAATAGACAGAAGAAATACAATTTTATACTATATATACATAGTCTTAGAGTTGGCAGATCATAAAGTTTTTATTATTAAATTGTTTGGTACTAAGCCTATACCTAAAAAGATACTTAATTATGTAAAACAGCTGATTAATTGGCAATTTAAAACGTACATTTTATAGATATACTCGCCACTAATGGAGCTGTATCCGTCGAGTATCGACAGGCAACGACTCGTTTTCTATCATTGTAGTTTAGATGTGGAAGTATATCGTAAGGTAAGTGTAAACTTTATTTGAGTGTTGTTCGGAGCATCTGTTTGCTTACTGTATTACAGTATTGTAAAAGGAAACCGCTCTTAGGTAGGATATAATATCAAGACTGAAAAGATTGAGAGCAATGAACGAGGAACGAGTGATATGGACAGAGGCGCATCCCAGCAACTCTTCAGTTGCAGCATAGAGTTTACGTTTAGTTATTGAATACTATGAACACTACGCATAAAATATTACAAAAAAAAAAAAAAAAAAACAGGAAATCAGGCAGCATGAAAAAAATGCTTTCGGAACACCACTAGCTTCCAAAATGTTATTCATAGATTATATTTGATCTAAAAGAGGTTATTTTGAATAAATAACTTAGATTTACAGACAGTAAACTGTTTCTATAGGTTGCAATATTTAAAGGGATTTGATTTAGCAAAACGCTCATACCATGCGTCTATTTGCTCGATTCACATTTGTTTTACGCACAGAGGCATTTGCGTAAATTTTAAGAGTAAATGTGGACACAACGTTTGCCGCAGTTGGTTCTAAACGTTGAATCGTTGGGACTTTGATCTTTTCATGTTGAATTTTTGACAATAACACCACGCAAACATTAAGAGAATTGACCCTTGACACACTATCGATACTGTTTCAATTCTTTTTGCGGCTGATAATCGTGAAAGTTTATCTTGAAATCAAAACAAACCATGAATAATTTATTGCATTCGTAAACCGGACAGAAGCGCAGATTACAGTGCTAGAGGGGGATGTATGCGGTGTTCTGTCCCATGCCCGGGAACCCGGTACACCGACACCCCTAGCCCGGGCGGGGGTGGTGGGTGACCCTCCCCTGCAACTCTTCCCTCCCACACCTTCAATTCATCCTCCGGTTCCAAGAAATAGCCTCAAACACGTAGTAGGCCTACTCGGTGAAAACATCTTAAATATATGTTAAGGGTTGATTTTTACTGGATGCAATGGGTTAGGGTATGTAGATATTTATGGGTGGACATTGATACAATTGTTTGTCCAATTAAAATTTGCATAGTGCCCCGAGGTGCGCTGGGGGAGGGGTTTTTATCCGGAACTCCCAGCTCATGCCTTGGCAGACCTCTGCGTCAGATACGTTCTTGCAGCTATTTCATTCTAGATACTCCTCATACCTAGATATGCCAGTCTTAACACTTTTAGACGTATTCATTTAAATATTAAGCGCCTTTAAATATTGATACAAATAACATAATCGTTATTATATACATTTACGATCACCAACTTAGTAGGCCTAATTTTTATTTCAGTCAACCCTTATATTTCATTGTTATTGACGCGGAAAGAGGAAGCATGATTTTTATACTCTTTGGTTCTATTGTTTACACCAAAAGGTCATCCATTTGTACATCGAAATATTGAACTCTACTTCCTGTAAGACAACAACGAAGTTTTATGGATACATCCTATTAACTTTAACGGACAAAACTGAAAATTACAACGTTTAAAAACTTTTGAACGTCAGCAATAGAAGAAAGCTTTGAATGAAAAATTAAAAATTTTCCCTATGAGTCTGAAAGTAAAGTTCTCATATAAAACGTTGAAACCAAATTTCCAGCAAAAACACCCTCTTTGATAATCCAAAAAATTTTATAGCTTATTCTAGTAGACCCAAGTCCCAAATACGCACATGTGGACTAGGTTAAACATATGATTATGTTTTACCAGGGTTTAAAACGATGCGAAACAAGATCTGACGCATGAGTGTGAGTGTGCTTCCTGGAGCACGGCGTGCATTGGCGAATCAATGGAGTAGGAGTACGAGTGTAAATATCAGTGACATAATAGCGGCGCGGCGGCGGCGGCGGGAGAAGTGGCAACGTCGCGATGCCTAGGGGTGGGGGGAGGGGGAGGGTGTAAACATCTGGCGGACCCAGCGTTAGTAGGGTGCATGGCGCGGCCGTCGCTGATCGATGCAGCCCCGGCCTACCGCCAACCGAACCGAGACCCGAGAGCAACGCCAAAGGAACGAATCCGGACAGTAGGCTCACGAAAAGCATGGGGAATCCGAGCGGAGCTAGCAATCGATATTATAATTGTGTTCCGTGTAGGGTTGGACGAGATCGGGATTCGGATAACCTTCAAACATCGGGGATAGTGCGAAGAAAGTTATTTGGGGGCGAGGATTTCGTACTAACAAAAATATGTAGGCCCACTATACTTTTACTCCTAAGGATAAAGATTAAATGGAAGATTTAATCAGACATTTTGCAACATGGGATAAATTTTACAGTAAACGATAAACGCTTGGCAAATTATACATAGCGCAACATTAAATTTGCACATTTTATAATAATCCATAAAGCCTGGTTAAAATGAACAAAAATAATGTGTACTACTTGTCATTGATCACTTTTCGACCTATTTTTGTAACTTCAAGCAGTAAAAATAGCTAAACAAACCATTATTTAAACAGGGTTTACTACTTACCGTATGTGCAAAAACTCTCTTACAAGACCAAGTTCAAGTATAGTGTCATACATATTTTGTGTAGTTTCACTTTTGATGAACAGCCTGTATTCATTTTAGGAGTTTTAATTTTATAATTGCGATACCGGTGAAAGTGATTTTGCTGTTACAAATTGTTAATTTATTCAAAGTGTGTAGCACCAAGGATTACTTTTTTGAAAAATTAAGGATTTGCAGATGTAGAATTTATGACTGGAATTAATAGGCCTACATATAGACGAATTTATAAAATTAGCAAACAATTTGAAACCTTGCTGAAAGTGCCACACGCTACGTAAGGAGCGTGCCAAGTCTCTCAAACAGTGAAAGATTGTAGTGTGCTGGGTTACCTGCGCGCTGTGTCGGTGGGTTTGATAGAGTCCAGCGTGGAGGCGGTAGACACGGGACACGGTAGGCGAGTGGCGACGAGAGGCGAGTGGCCCGGGTCGCGCAGCCGAGACTGTGCTGTGACTAGCTCTAGCTGTAGCTCCGCTGTGGTGGCGCTAGAGAGGAGCACCGGCGACCCGGACTACACCCACCCACACCCCGACCCTTCCCCTCCCATCCCCCACTCTATCCCATAGGGCTAAAAATCCCGTTTTATAGCAATTTTTAATTTAAATGCCCCGTTTTGCGGACGTTTTAACTCCTAACAGAAATATACGATTGTATTTTTAACACATTTAATTTTAAAAAGCCTTAATTTCTACAGGCATTCCCGGAAAACACGGTATGAGTTTGATTAATCATTTAAATGTGAAAGAGAAAGTACAGAATATACTCTTTCTACTGAAATATGTATTACGGTATTGTAGTTAGCTTTCAATTTTATGAATTTAAAATATTCAAACCTGACAATGTCAAAAGCGGTGGTTTTCACCGCTCATCACATTGAGAGTTGGTATCAATTGTGTTAAGGCGGACTCAATATTACCGGGGATTAATTAAAACTACTCTCTAACATAATAGCCACCCCAAAAATACGATTGTCTGTCATCTTGAGAGCACTAACATATTTTCACATGCAAATAATTTATCATACCATTTCAATTGCATTGTGAAAATATATAGTTGCGATTAGAGAAACCGAACCAACAACGTAAACGTGTTGATTACATATAAGTAAATTATAGAAGATTTAAAATTTTCTTCGTTTCAGAGGGTAAAAAAATGCGGTTTTAATCCCGCTCGAGGTGTGAAAACGCCGCGAACTGACACATCCTCGCCATTCACCGCTAGTTCCCCCGCCCGCCACCCCGGCCCGCGGCGCGGAGATCGACCCGGGGATCGCCCCACAATCCCCTGGATATCCCCTCCACAGCCCGTGAATGAAAACCGCCCTGTACAGTTAGCGTAAACGTGCACGGCCCGAGGCGAGGCGGCAGCTGGGACTGCTGGGAGACGGAGACGGCAGAATCCGGGGTAGCGACGCTGCGGCGGCGGGGGAAGCAAAATATACATCTTACATCTACACAGTTCCTAAATAATAATAATAATAATAAACTGTATACGTTTTCAAACAAAGTACAGTACACATTAACTCCACTTTTATTTTTTCTAACGCATTTTCTTGCACAGCAAAACCATTATTTAAAAGCAAAACCTATAAATGACTGAGAGGTTTCAGGAAGGGAAGAGAAATTGCGGTTTTGAAACCAACGTTGCCAGTCGAACCACTACTGCAACCTCAAGTGGAATATATTAATTACTTATATTAATCACACGCTTGGCATGTATTAATTACTTTAGTTTCGGTCTGGAATTCGTGTGCCACCCTTACTTTTGTTATATATTCTCTGCAACGCATTTTTAGTAAAGTAAAAGTATCAATAGTTAATATTAGGCTAATTAATTAAAATATTTTACATAGTCTACGTTTTAACAGGATTCAATACTCAGCGATATCCACATTACAAACTATACTCCAAACCATCACTTATACCAGGTATCCATAAAGTCTTGCCCTGATTTAATAGCTTTGCTGTACGGAAACCATTAGAGCAGCACGCATCTTGCACTTGTTATTTGAAAGCGAATTTAATCTTGTTTTGTTTTGTGACACCTAAACTTTGCTGATTGGCAACAATGCCCTTTACCCACAATGAAGTACAAAAACCAAATCAGGGACGGCTAGCCGGCAAGAGAAGTGACAGTGTGTCCTATGAATCCACGAAACTCACACCCTTATTACTTTCCAAAGACAGCAGACTTTTCATGTGAACATTTTAAAAACGTGTACATGATGTAAAAATTATCAAGTTGTTAACTATAATATAAATAAACAGTGTATGAGTGTTTAAAGTCTTATTTCTCCACCCAATTGTCTCTTCAAACACCAATTTGTAGCATCCTGAAATATGTTACTTCCTGTTGTAAAAAACTGCACCGTAATATCAGCTCATATTATAACAGAGATGCGATATAATCGCGCGCGCTTCCGCGAAATCCTCAGACGCTCTAGAAAATAATTTGTACGATATCTGCTGGTCTCACGAAGAAGTTCTTGAGATAAAAAATAAAAGTCTGAATCTTTATAGCTATAATACTCCCGCTGACAGTTTTTATTTGGCCAAAAATAAAAACTTTCCTGCATCTTACTTTTTTCATGTCATTACTGAATTGAATAAAAAGTAAGTTTGATCAAACCATGTATTATTATTATCTAAGAAATCTTTTCTTATTAATAAAAAATATCTTTAATACTGTAAGAATCATCATTTCAAGAAGAAATTTTTAATATAAAGTTAACGTATTTATATAGTGGTTTAGTAGGCCAAAATATGGGTTTATTGAAGTGCTGTTTTGTTTTCGGCCATTGAATGCGCGGTCCAGTTATACTTAGTCCGAGGTTTCCAAATCAATTACTGTAGTATTCGTTTTCTTTATTAGGGCAAGTCTTATTATTATTTATCTGAAAAAAATCCGTAATCCGACGTAAATGTAAAGGGTGACTGCAAAATGAAACATATTGAGGCTGACAGTAATCAAGGCAATCTTCAATAGTTATTTTATATTAGTGTAGTGATTCGACCAATATTGAAAACGCCGTTTAAAGTTGTGCTATGCAAGTCCCGCAGTACACAGCGGTTCGGAGTTTGCCTTCCGCGCCCAGCAGTCTTCTACATGTGCAAGCTCCTACAAACATTACTGCACAAGACTAGTTGGGGAAATTTTATTTTACATTTTGAGTTGGCTGTTAAAGAAACAAAAATCTAACAGTTTCCCAGCTATTTTTCTTTTATTGCATGCTGGCAAACCAATCTATAAAAAATAAGCTAATTAAAAAAACAATTTTTATTTTTGAGGGAAACATAATATATGTTGATGACGTAAAATATTATTGATGGCGATCTCTTGATTGAAAAGTGCAAAAAAGTAGTGACAGTAGTAGTGATATCATGGTAGTTTGTAAACTAAAAGAGTTGCATTGGAAACCCGAAGTTGGGGAACTCACCTTCTTTTAGAAACAACCATCAAAAATATTTATTTGGTCAACGGTAAATTTTATAGTACAACACTCCATTTAGATGTGTGTTTTTTATATTTATACAAGTGGTTTTAATACTATGCTTGAGTATTGTCCTTAATATATTTGTAAATGAGATAAGTACGGAAAAAGATTTCAATCATCTTCTCCAAACCTCTTTTACGAACACTGCAAAAGGGAAAAAAAAATCATTTATTTTTCTAAAAAGGGATTTTGATAAAGCGAACCAACCGGCCTAATTACCAAATTTACCGCTTACCAAATCTCATATAATAGCAACAATAATAAGGAAAAGTATTACAATATACTAAATCTCTTGTCACGATTAATGGAGAAGCAAACGATTTGTAAATAACAAGACCAATCGTCATAAGAGTCCGATTGAGAGACCAATGTTGTATTGGAATCGAATTGTTTTTCACCCAACTGGAAAATAAATACTCGCGGATGATTGGGCGCTGGTTTGATGCCGCTGCAAATTGCATACTGTGTGGCGCTCACTTGAACCTATAGGCCTACTGCACCGCTTACTCTATGTCTCGTGTATACAAAATCGCCTTGAAAAATTGCACAGAACAAATTGCATAGAACATGTTCGACATTAATAAACTCTGTATGATTAAATCTGTTAAATTTTAGATCTATAGATTGTCTAAGAAGTATACACTTTCGGAGATAAACTATAAATTGCCATTATGGGGTTTATAAATAACGGTTAGCAACATTTTCAATTGTAACACGCAAGTTCCTATGTTTCTATCATCAACCTGCGTTCAACGTGAAATGTAATGTATATAATTTGATTACTATTTTGGAAGATGCCAAATATTTTTATCCTAAACGACATGTTAACGCGTCTTTGAAATAAAACAAATGACACCATAAAGTTTGAATGTTTAGGGAAACAAAAAAAATGTTTAATATATTTGAAACAATTTGTTTACACATTATAATACAAGAACATCTTACCGAATATTTACTGAATGTTTTACTTTTTTTATATTTATGAAATGCTAATTTTCTTCAAATTTAAAATTTATTTTATTTTATTCAAAACGGAGTAGACATGCATAGTCTTCGTTGGAATAATCAAAGTCAAACATTACATGGCTTGGCACTTCCAACAGCATTAACATTACCGCAAAATATCGGACTAAAATTATTCAGTAAGGTGACCACTTTCATAAAGTAACAAGGCGGGCATACAAATCTAAAGCTTTATCGAAATCCTTTTGAAAGAAAATTATTTTACTCAATTGGTGAGTATCAAAGAAAATTAAAAGTGATATAGAAGTTTTTTCTTATTAGTAATGAAGATTATTATGTTTTACAAACATCCAATTTCAGTTTCAATAATTAATAAGTTTGAAATCTATGATAAAATTTGTTTAGACTATAAGAAATGACTGTTTAATACATTTGTTTGATTGATTTGGTTGAACAAAAACAAAAAAAAATATGAATAAGACAAAATATTCATTTTAATGTGATATATTAGAATTTATTATATTGTAATAGCTGTGTACAAAACTATCCATTTTATACTGTTTGTATCATCCCAAGTTTCGAACGGCTGCTTTTGGTAAGCTGGCCTAATCAATCAGGGAGAATTATTAGCCTTGCAGTAGCGCCTGCACAGGAGCAAACGCCCGCCCGCCGAACTCAACTGTGTTGCAGCTTGCCTCGCAGTCTTGAAGGCGTTAAGAAAATACCGCTAGTGCCGAGACCAAGCGGCACGCGCCCTTGTTTAACTTTGTATGGAGAAAGTGCCGGGTTAAGTACCTGCCGCATGAAATCGACTTGTCTTTGATGTAGCTTCGTCGAGGAAAGAACTGACGACTCCCTCTGCTCATACTTAGGAATTTAAGCCAAATTGTTGATTTTAGAGGGAATTTAACGGACCTTATACGGTGACACACTGAGCTTCTGGGGTCACTCACTTACCGGACCTGGGCCTGTACGTTGCTGTTTTTCGGACTATCCAGGACACCTTTCTGGACCGATATTTTTTCTGTCACATATAGGTTTTTTATAAGGGGAACGGGCCATGAGGAAAATCTTAAATGTAAGCATAGGTCCAACGTTGCCAGTCGAACCACTACTGCAACCTCAAGTGGAATACACGCTTGGCATATATTAATTACTTTAATTTCGCTCTTTTTTTTAGTGCTTTAATTGTGTAATACATAGTTAAAGGTGTTACATTAAAGGTCTTAATAAAGAACAATCCTCAAACCGGAAATTAAAAGGACGATCAAGTAAAAACACCGGGCGATTTGCCTAAATTTTGCATAAAAATCAAATTGCCGAAAAAACATCACAATAACTTCCGACACACTCGACTTTTTACTGTGGAAAATTGCTCAGTATTAAAATCCATTTAAAATCACGTATGAAGCAGGCCAATGGGTTTTCCCCGAGAATTCCTTTAGGGAACGTCCCTAATGGAAGAGTAAAGGAAAATTGAATGTATATTGCTATTTTTTCAAGGCCAGAAATGTCACGTAAAATTACTGAGTGAGATGTGCATATCTCACCATAGGAAACGCCTTCCAAATTAAACAAAATCGTTATGAGTTCCACAGATAAAATAGTTATAACAATATCAAGGAAAAATTGGAACAATCCAAATTATAACTATATTACATAGTCAAGAGCAGTTACGAATAAAAATTAAGATGTGGAATATTTGATGATATTTACGAAGTCCATTAGCCAACGCTGCGTGTCAATCGAGCAGGGCTTTGGTGTCATTTAAACAGTGATGGGCCGGCCATAGGCATTATTGTAATCTATACTTCAATGAATAATGTATCGTATATTTAATTATCCGTTTGAAACCGTTCCAAATTAGACAGTTAATACGCGAGTGTCACTAAACTGCACATTTACAAATTAAAGTTTGACACTAATTGTATTTATTTATCGGTTGTGCGTTGGGTTTAGATATAGATAATAAGTCTTGAATAAATGAAAGCCTGTTTGATTATTTTATCACTCGTATAACAACAAATGGTTTTATCACTATATAGTGTAACAGGCCGTTTTTGAATATAGCTGAGTTAAAGAAAGTGTCAATTTTTCTGTTTCATACTAGTAAAAAAAGAAAGGCATGTAAACATGCGTTTTCAGATCTAATACTATTTTATTTTCGCTAACATTCCTTTTACAGTCCCTAAATTGAAGTTCCGTTTTATCTTGCTTCGAAATAGACCACTTTCAAACCTACACTATTTCAGACTGCGCGGAAATATTTCACTATTTTAGAAAGTTGTATTTTTTAAAAGTTTGTCGTAGGCTCGTATTTGTAGTTACAAGTTGCTATAAGAGGTCTTCATGCAAAAGACAGGCTGAATTGCAAGAGAAATAAAATAAGCATCCTAAAACAGATTGGCGTATTGGCAGTTAATAGTAAAAATCACTGAATATACACTGCATTTACACAGTTTTGCCATCCGGCAGTACAATATATCGCCAATTTTATGTAACAATTTTATCGATTCGTTACCTTTTTTCTATTGCTTATCCGAATTTCGAACGATATCAAATTCTAAAGCAGGACTTTTACTTTTACTCGATCTACAAAGATAAAGACACTCCTCCACACGTTGGTAACGAAACAAATAAAAAATCCGAGGCTACGTTTAATTATACAAATAATACGCAGGAAATATTGTATATAAATCTAATTGGAAAAACCGTGTACAGTATTTGTAACGCTGAAACCAAATCATTGGGAGGATTCTAGGAACGCGTAGTTTATTTGGGAGTGACGTCACATAACCGCATGGCAGTCACGTAACATTGGCTATCATATGAGCTAAAATGTTATTTTTGGTCATATGTTATAACATTTTTCTATTATTTTTAAATAACGTTATTTCAACTGTTGCTTTGGAATAGTAATAATATCGTTCAAAGAACGTTTCTCGTACTGTAAGTCGTTATCCAATAACAGTTCTGGCTGACTGGATATTCTTTAATAACTGTCAATCTCAACTGTTCCTAAGAACATTTGACCCTAAATAATAGTTACTAGGAAACATTTATCATATGTTACGATGATGGATATAAGAATAGATTGTAAAATTACTGATTTTGTTATTATTGCAATGTAATTTTTACAGGGATTACAAAACACATAATAATCATATAAAATGTTGTTATTCCAAGGATGATAATAGGTAAAAGATAAAATTATGACCAAGTGCAGGCCCAGTCCGGTGAAATAACTACAATACTAGCCAATCAAAACGAACGAATTAAAGCGTATTCCTCTGGATAGTTCTTCTACATATTTCATCAATTTTCATCTTTGAACATTGTTTGAACTACCTATTTACCAATGATATAGCTACTTTGGGTAAAATTTGACAAATAAATACATACGATTTAAACATTCGATACATACATTCAATTAACGAATTCTGTGAATTCAGTGATAAAGTGAAGTAAACATATTTACAGCAAGTGCTAATTTTGTTATTATTGCAATGTAATTTTTACAGGGATTACAAAACACATAATAGGCCTAATCATATACTATGTTGTTATTCCAAGGATGATAATAGGTAAAAGATAAAATTATGACCAAGTGCAGGCCCAGTCCGGTGAAATAACTACAATACTAGCCAATCAAAACGAACGAATTACAGTGTATTCCTCTACGGATAGTTCTACATCTTTCATTAATTTTCATCTTTGAACATTGTTTGAACTATCTATTTACCAATGATAACTACTTTGGGTAAAATTAGACAAATAAATACATACGATTGAAACATTCGATACATACATTCAATTAACAAATTCTGTGAATTCAGTGATAAAGGTGAAGTTAACATATTTACAGCAAGTGCTAATGAAAAAGTCAAAATGCTAAGGGTTACCTGAGTGCAAGATGAGGGTGAGGATATACAAATGGGCTGGGCCTATGGGTGAGCTGGTGCGATGGGGGAACAAACATACAAATATACACCAACAATCCCAAAACAAACTGTTAATATTTCAAAGTAAAGCTTTACTTACATTAGCCTAAAGATGTCAAATGTCGTTATTTGCGGGACATGTTTCAAACCATTACGGTTCATCTTCAGCCGCTTTTGATGATAAAACTAAGCCCATCTTGCGATAGTTGTCAAACGGGGATTCCCGACACATAAACGTACACGGACACACACGAAACAAACAGTCACACTTAATAAATTATAACTTGAACCGTACGGTTATAATTATAACAGTCACACTTAATAAATTATAACTTGAACCGTACGGTTATAATTTATTAAGTGTGACTGTTTGTTTCGTGTGTGTCCGTGTACGTTTATGTGTCGGGAATCCCCGTTTGACAACTATCGCAAGATGGGCTTAGTTTTATCATCAAAAGCGGCTGAAGATGAACCGTAATGGTTTGAAACATGTCCCGCAAATAACGACATTTGACATCTTTAGGCTAATGTAAGTAAAGCTTTACTTTGAAATATATATCAGGTGTCAAGGCTGTAGTCATAAAAAAAAAAAAAAAAAAAAAAACTGTTAATATTTCTGATAATATTTACAAAGCACAGTTGCCATACCGCACATTTTACACAACTTACACCATCGACTTTGATGCTACGTATCACTGCCTTTAAATAAAACAAAAAAACTCAAACAAAATAAAAAAATTCTCGTTTTCATAGAATTAAAATAATGCCGCATTAAGTTATTAGATCATACTTTTAAACGCCTCTCTCCTTGGTTGCACGGCAATAAATTTCTGTAACTCTGTAAACTCGAGCACAAAATAAAAAGAGAATAGAATTAAATCCATAAGGTTATTATAGTTCTTAATAAATTAACCGTCTAGAGGGGAAATGTGATGGCAATTCTTCTGGAATGCTTTAGATCTTATGAGACACTAACATCATCACGTTGTTATAGGAGACCCAGAAAAGAAACAGGGGTGCTTCTCAAACGAAAAGAGAGAAAGTAATCATAATAATAATAAAAAAAACTTTGTAGATAAAGGTTATTTTACAAACATTAACCGATAAAAAACAAATTTCAGTATAATTTTGACTTATGTCCTTACTAATGCGACATCTTTAAATATAAGAAGTAGCAAGTAAATTTCGTTGAGTTGGACGCATTTAACAGCACTGTATTGCAAGGGGATTATCGCTCTGGGCTGCACATCCCCTCATCGCTACTAAATTCGACGAGGCAAAACCCGTTTGAAACGCGAACTCATAATTCAGTGTCGTGTTAGGTGGATTTACAGATAGGTCGTCCGATTGATCATAATATCACCTTAGGGATTAGGAGACCCTCACTCACACACGCACACAAATGCAGCGGACCCGCCAGGTAGATGAGTCACACACTGGGACGTGCAGTAGGACACTGCTGTTGTAGTAAAATAACCTGTTTGACCATTGTAATAGGCTTGCCATAGTTTTACAGGCTCAAACCAGGACGACCAGTGTTAATTCACTGAAAAACAGTAATTATTCAGTTTTCGGGTTAAAACGTTCCAAGCGGCATTGATTAAAATTCTTTACAAAGACAAAAGGAATTTTTGTTGTGTAGATTTACCACTTCAACTTCCGTATATAAAATTTTACTTGGTTTCTAGATTTGAATTGCGTCTACTAATTGATTAGTCTGAACATCAAGGATTCCCCAGTCGTATTACTCTTCTATGCTCAGACACACAATTATCGTTATAAAAATACTAAAGAAATTGTAGAAAAAATAATTTTCTTATAATATATTTTTTCTTATTTTACTATAGCCGGGACATAAATGGAAAACCTGAGGTGTCCAGGTCAAGTCGGGATGTATGGCAAGCCTAATTGTAAATTGTACATTTTAAATCGGCGTTTAATTTCTAAGTCAATGACACCAAACACACCGTAACTTAATTAGGAAAAACATCCTATCTGCAATAAAAACAAAAAATCTAACCTTTACCCCAGTAGTGGGTTGTCTATACGAATTTGTCTAAGAATTTACAACTGATTACAGATAAGGCTAAAATTTACTTAAATTCCTTTGGGGCATTTCCTAGTTTTGTCTTGATGCCATTACAGTCCAGGCTCTAAACAGGTTGAGCATGCACTAAAAATCTAACGAAATTTGACTTTTGATTATTGTTGGAAACATTTAGTAGACATCTAACATGTTGAGGACATCTACTAAATGTCCTCAACAATAATCCAAAGTAAAATTTTGTTAGACTTTCAGTGCATGCTCAACCTGTTCAGAGCCTGGACTATTACTTGAGTAAATGCAAGCGAGATCGAGCGCGATGGGTCCGGGCGTTTGTTAGTAAACGTGAGTGCGCCCGGGTCCTCTAATCCCTTGGTAGGGCCGACTTGTGAGGTGCAACGACAAATGTAAAGTGTGCGACAAAAGCGCAGGGCAGACTAGTAGTGAGGTACTACACAGGACATGAGAAACGCTCACCTCAATAGCATCTCCCTGCAATCAGAGAAAATCCGGTCAGTGGGGGCCACTCATAACCAAACACAGTCGACTCTAGCTCACTCGAAAATCGACAAATCACATGGAAATTCGCGGCAAATACCCTTGGAAAAACCTTCGAAATTGAATAAAAACCACTCATAACTCTAAATAATTTCACACTATATTTCACTCCTTTTTGTGTCATCTTCACCCCTGCGCCAGTAGCCCATTGTTGCGCAGTCGGCAATGTTAACTATACGGCTTTTAATGCAAAACATGGTATTTGATTCCCCTGTTTCGGACGCCGTTTTTCAACCGATTTTCTTTATGCTTGGTAAGTGTTTAGTTGAATATCTATATTAGGCCCCTCATACGTCAAAATTTTGAAAATTTAACAAATACAGTATTTCTATGGAAAATCGAGTTACTTTGCGACGTCACAGAGAGTAATAATTGTTAAATTTTCAAAATTTCGAGGTATGAGGGACCTAATATAACTATTCAACTAAACACTTACCAAGTTTAAAGAAAATCGGTTGAAAAACTGCGTCCGAAACAGGGGAATCAAATACCATGTTTTGCATTAAAAACCGTATGGTTAACATTGCCGACTGCGCAACAAATGGGCTACTGGCACAGGGGTGAAGATATAAATAAGGTATAAAAAATCATTTTATAACTCAAATTTCATCACGCAAGTCGAACTAAATTTGAATTTCACCTCAAGTCGAAGTTTACGTCTGTTTTCGAAGTGTATCGAAGTTTTCTTTACGGACCTCTGTAGTCAAAAAGCCCGATGCACAGGTTGCAACAAGGTGGTCTGCGTCTGCCTGCTATCACTATACTGTACTATACATTACCTTAAGTAGAATTAAATAAAAAAAAATAAAAAAAAACTCTCTCCGTAACTCACATTTTCCCAAGTCAAATTGTTCGTAACTCGAAGAAAATTTGTGGTCCCGTGAAATTTGAGCTAGCGAGAGTCGACTGTGGAAGTATCATACACACATAGAGAAGAATAGTATAACATGAACGTGTACACCAGAGAGAAGAATTATACGCACATACAACAACAGACAAATATAGATATACAGGGAGTACATAAACCCTTGCACGGGCTCAATTGTTCGTGAACTATGACAGATTAATCAATGAAAACGCGACGAGTCATCACTACACTACACTTCACAATAATTCATCATGTAGATGTAAGTTTCTGCCAGGGCGTCGCGTCGCCTTTGGTCAGTCAGGGGTCGGGAGAAAATCTACAATGCAATCATACTTTAAAAATAAAATCATACTTAGCAGGGTCATGTCGCAAACCGGACCTAAAATTGATTACCAGCCATAGACAGACAGAAAACTGATAATTCCTTTACAAATTAATCCTTTAGATCAACAGGTGTAGTTATGATGTAATTTGATTACATTAGTAATCTGCGTTCAGAAAATACTTCTGTACATTTACGCACAAATAAGGTAATCATACGCGCACAGAGAGGTATCATAGAAACAAATATCAAATTCAACGTCATCGATGTAATTTCAATGTTATCAAACACATAGACGTAATTCTTGCGTTTTAAAGTAGCAACTATTTCACATGTAAAGGTATTTTTCACCGTTGGTGACCTATTAGGTCGTAGGATTGTTATTTGGTTTTAAAAATATATCAGGATTTTGAAATATTAAGGAAGATCATAAGTTAGATCAATAATTTTTAAAGCAAGTATTTGTCGAATATGATAGAAAATGATTCGGAAACATGGGTGAAAAGATAAATAAATTTGGTTACGCCTGCAACATAATATAACACAACATGCACAGCAGGGATGTACCGTCGGAGAGCTTTCGGTTTGGGAAGGCAACAATAAATATCTAGGTACGATGATTTTCAAAATGTTCAATACTTATTTTATAATAGCGGGGTTTTGAATCTATTGAATATACATAAAAACTTTAATCAGTTTCGTATTTTATATCTCTTTAAAATTAATTTGCTAACCTAAATGTGACAGCTTTCATTCGAAACTTTTATAAAGAATGAATACTAATTATTTAAATCACAAAAATCACTACACGGTCTTATGACGTGACGATTAAAAATATTTTAACTAACATTATTTTACTTTAGAGTTGAATTATTATGTATGTACATTATTACGTACGAGTATTTGCAGTACTTTTTTTGTATTTCTGCTCGAGACTTCATAACTGAATTATGTGTTGATAATAATGATCAGATTTCTACTACATGCCTTTATACAGTTAAGTAATTATTAAAGAGAAAGATCAATTTCAAGACCACTGTCTCATTATCACTCGTCGAAATGTAGTTATCGCACTTCCACTTTAGTAAAACACGAAGGCACTCCATTTGATTAACTCACTCTTGTGAATCATCAAAGTGGGGCACTATCTCATGTAATTAATTTAGTTTTTGTCCTCGACTTCACTTTCACTAATAGTGTTTAATCACTTAAATTAGATCATAATTTTTACTGTAGTGATACAATAATGCGATGGTTATACTTATTTTAAGTCAGTCTGATATTAAAATAAGGGTATTGAAATCGTTACTCTCTTGGAATATTTACTGACTTGATGGTAAATTTAAAAATCGTACGACGTAGGGTCTAATTGTAATTGTATTTAAGAAAATAATCACCCTTGAAGGATGGCTTTACCTGGGCCTGAAAATCTGGCAACGACTTACTTGGCAGGGGTTAAATGGGAACACGCACACAATATGACCATTAAACAAAGATTTAAAAACTTATTTCAAACTGAAAATTGAAATTTAATTAATTGCAGTGACAAAAATCTATAAATTGTTGAAACATTGGTTTCGAATAACCTTTTTTTTTTTTAAAGGTAAACAGTTTTGGTATATAACAAGTTATTGCTGAAACACAGTAATTTATTCGACAGTTTTAGTTTCAGCGGTCTGTAGATTATTTTATTGACTATTCAATGAAACTTGAAACTTCACCATAATGCTTGCAGGGTACTGTATTCCCTAGTAAACTTTTGTTTTCGTATAGCGTCTTCGGGTGAAACCCCTTTAAGGAGACATTTGGGTGTTAGGGGGGGGGGGGGGGAGGATTAAGGCTTTCTCCAAAGAGCAATGTTGAATGGAAAAGCAAATAACTCCTTTACTTAGAATCAGGACATGTGGTTTAAAGAGAGGTTTCATCGAGGCGGAAGTGGTTTGCAAGGCAAGTATGGGAGAGGCTTTTGATGACAAGTATATATTTTTACAAAATGGAAAGTAAATAACTTCTTAGATTAATAAGATTAGCATTATACGTGCTGGTATTGATATTCCGGTTGAAATAATAAAACGTCTTCCAACACTACTCGATATATTTACACTTATACTGTAATTAAGAAAAGACGGTAAAAATATATAAAAGATCTTATAATGGCGATTCTCGGATTGGGCCTGATGATAACCGGTGTGACTAGTCGAAATCGATCGCCATTATAAGATCTTTTATATATTTTTACCGTCTTTTCTTAATTACAGTATAAGTGTAAATATATCGAGTAGTGTTGGAAGACGTTTTATTATTTCAACCTGAAAATGGAAAAAACAATTAATTTTTTGCGAATTTCCCTGTAGGGAATACGCTATTACGGTAGTAGCCACGGTGAAACCTAAGCCCGGGACCATGTTACTTTTTCATTTTGAGGTCCTTAGAAGCAAAAAACACCGTTCGTTCATTTTTATACATAAATAGGTGTGTCCGTGGTACCAATAACTTTTGAAGGGGACCTCCGATGTTGATGAAGTTCGTGTGCATAAAAATATACTTCACTCATATTAGTTTATATTATAATATTAAATACCATTTGTTAGTTACAATGTAAATCCTACACTATAAAGGTTTCTCAGGTTTCTTCTGTACAGCGTCGTGCCATCCCATCCTCGAGCCGCTGACTACGTGATTTCATCCCCTTTCCGAGGATAGGTTTCTTATTCCTCGCTAGGAGCTCAAGTAAACATTCCGATGTTGATGAAACTGTAAGACCAGGTGTATTTTCATAAGTGCGAACCAGGATGATCGGGTTATGAGAACAGAGTATTATGGGGTTTCAAAGGGGTCAAAATGGCTAAACGGATGTTTCAAATTTATCATTAGTCTTATAAGAATAAAAAGCCAAGGTGGCGGGTACTGCAGACTCTTAAGAGTTTGCTTCGCATTAAGGCTAGTAGTGCAGTAGGTTATGTTAATGATGTGCTTCTAGCATGTTGTTTTTTACCCCTGTTTCGTACGCCACTTTCAACCGATTTCCTTGAAACTCCTTAAGGTCCAAAAATCCCGCAATTAATTATCTCAGAGAAAACTTTTTTTTTTAAACAATATACAGAGTGTTTCAGAACTCCCTACCAATATTTTAGGGCATTGTTCCCGGGCTAGGAACATATCAAAATATCATATTTAAATTGTCCGGAAGTCTTTAGTTACTCACACAGCCGCCATTTTGTTTTTTCACAAAATAATTTTTATTTCCGAAACGGATGGTTATTCAAATCATATTTGGTATGAATCTTTATCATACCAATGTACATTTCCAGGAAAAAAATGAATTTTTTCCACTGTATATTTTTAAAATGGTGGCCCCGCATTTTAAATTTTCAAACTCAAAAATCTCAAAATCGGTAAATTTTATAAAAATTTTACTAGACAAAAAAGTTGACAAATTGAATTTCTAACCAATGGTACCAAGTTTGTAAGGATCTAACAACAAATAACGGAGTTATTGAGATTTTTTCCCGTGAAAACATTGATTTTGCAGTTAAAATGGCCTTAATTTGCATTGATTTTAATGGAAAATCGATGTTTTTATGAAGAAAAATCGCAATAACTCCGTTATTTGTTGCCAGATCCTTACAAACTTGGTACCATTGGTTAGATAATTTAATTTTTTTGTAAGTCAACTTTTTTGTATTTTGTAAAATTTTTATAAAATTTACCAATTTTGAGATATTTTAGTTTGAAAATTTTAAATGGCCGCTATTTTGAAAATATATATTGGAAAAAATTCATTTTTTTCTTGAAGATGTACATTAGTATGATAAGGATTCATACTAAATATGAACTGAATACAACCATCCGTTACGGAAATAAAAATTATTATGTGAAAAAAAACAAAATGGCGGCTGTGTGAGTAACTAAAGACTTCCGGACAATTTAAATATGATATTTAGATATGTTTCTAACCCAGAAACAATGCCCTAAAATATTGGTAGGGAGTTCTGAAACACCCTGTATATTAAAAAGAATACTGTTTGAAACCGTGAATACAGATGTACGATTCGGTGTTTTTATTGGGACGTGAAGTGGCATCAGCAGCAGCCGTTTGAGTCCGGATTTCGCTCAGCGGTGACCGTGTATCCCAAGATATCGATCATGATCGGGAGGACGGGTGGATGCGGGTCTGCTGGGGAACTCTACACCGGAACTTCCGGAACTCCACATCCACACGCCTCGCGTCATCCGCACCAGTGTGTCCACTCGACCAACATTAAAAATCCCGTCTTATCCCACTAATCCTAGACTCTAATACGAGTAAGGTATATTTGGATGGTATGGACATGGATCACGAAATAGGCTCGAACAATTTTCTTCAAATTTTGCAAAGAACTTAGATCTGGGTTAAAAATAGTATTTACATGGAATATTGCATAAAGCAAGGAATCACGAATTGAAATCGTTAAAATTTTATAATTGGTCCTATGGTTTTTAAGATTGGTCTTGAATATTAAAATAAAAGACTGGATGAAAACAGCTGACTCAACTGTCAATGTACGAACCATGTGCTCGAGTAGGCTTATTTATAAACATATGGTTTTCCATTGTAGCCAGTTATGGAATTGCTAAACGATACTATAATAAAAAAAAGTTTAAATCGTGTTTTAAACTGGTGATTATAAATGTTTGGACAAATAAAAGTAAAGCAAAAGAAAAACACAACAACAAAATTATTTAATTACAAAATAATGACGTCGTAGAAACAATGATGGGGCTGTATATATTATCAATGAAATTAGCTGTTAACTATAGAGGAAAATCCACGTGTTACAGATTCAACTTGTTTTCACAACCAGTAGGCTAACAGTAAAACATCCTGAAAGGCATGTGAGCGAACAAGCTCGTCTTGAATATGCTTTTTTTGCATTTGACATTTTAGCGCAACGTTCGGTCGCACATCAACTGCGCGAAAACACGTTATAATGTACCTACACAAGGCAGACGCATTTCGAATACCCATGCTATTCTTATGAAGGACGTTTCACGTTATTTCTCATTTCCTAGTAACTTAATGGACACGCCGTAATTTTCTCTTTTGCCTGGGACCGAGACCTTCAATTTTAGTCCCATCCCAAATCCTGCGATTTTTGAAACACTCACCAATTTGTTGATTCACAGCATTACGCTTACAAGAAGTATTATATTTGAAAGTATCAAGAGGGTATCGCAAATGCGATTTGTGAAAGGGTTACGAGTCGTTTACACATTACTATTAGGGCCTAATCCTCTACTCTAATACGAGGTATATTTGTATGTATGTATGTATGTATGCTCAGTGATCTATAAAATTGTAACTATTTTCTCCAAACTTTGCAAATAACTAAGTCTTAGGATGAAATGAATATTTTAGGTACAGGTCTCAATGCTATGGAAAATCTTGTTTTGTTATAATCTTTAATTGAAATGAAAAAATTAATATTGGTGTTGGAGTTTAAAATCAAAACAAAGGAAGAAAGAAAACAGCTGTGTTAACTGTCAAAGTACAGACAACGTGTTATTTTTTGGCGCGGTAACAGATTACAATATTTATAATAGGAACAGAATGAATCGAAAACACACCATTATTATGTTCCGATATTTTGTTCTTAATTATCGGAATTAATTATCAGAAGCACTTGGAGGTGTGTCTTTTACATATGTGTTTTTTATAACTGTAAAGTTTCAAGTTTGTAGCGTGTTCGATAACTGGTATGTTAATTTAAAATAGCGAACTCTTCGTGGGACATCCAGTATAAAGGTCCAAGTTGTCAGCTTTAAATCAAAATAGGCTATATTCGAAGGCTTTCAATGTCTCAATAAAATAAATAGATTATCTTATTACTTACTCAATTAGTTTCAGAAAGTGCTAAAACTACATTTTGATGAATAGGAAATTCAACGCAAGGCTAGAACTTAAAGCGACTAAGTCACAAATTGTTTGTAGGTTCAAATTTCTGAAGATAGCGTCTGATCGACTTGCTCTCTTCAGCCCCCCCCCTCCCCCAATGAAAGATCAAGCGTCTTTGACGTGCGAAGGGTATGGTTACTCATCTCTAGTAAAAGTAACCTCCTCTCCCATCACTGACCGTCATAACAAGCTCTTTCCGCGAACCTAAAGTGTGTATGCTACGTGTAGTGTTAAAAATTTCAATGCCAACTAAAACTTCATTAGTGAGTTTTGTCAATCATAGGAGACTAAATAAAATAAAAAAGATTTAACATTGTAAAAACTTGTTTACCTAAGCTAAATTTATTAAATATTACCCTTTTATTGTAAGCATCAAATTTTTGACAAAGCATGATTGAATAAAAATTGTTTTCAAATATTGACCATTAACAATGTGAGTAATGCGTGACAATTGACAGCTTATAAAATGCTTATTACCTTATCCTAGCTCTTGGGGCAAACCCGAGAAATCTGACACGTTCGTAAAGTGCTTATTTTCACCAAGCACTTTAGTTTTTGCACTATGGCAAAAACTATAGTTTTTCATAGTAATTAAATCACTAAATTTTTAGTTAAAATCTGCGTAGTATATTTGACGCCAAAAACATAAATTCTTCTCATCTACATTAACAATATCGCCTTTAGCTGACCTTAAGGATATAAATATTCTCTTTGTGTAATAGATAGGATAAGAAGATGAAGAGGTAGGAGAAGAGGAAAAACTAATTGCCTCATGGTTGATTTGAACACATGTCATAGTAATAAAAAAACTTATTCTACAATTAACTGTTTATGTGATGATAAAATTTGCCGCGAGTTTGAAACCATTAAACTATAAGCTTAGCAACCAAATGTGAAACCAACCGATGGTATTTCATTGCTTCTTAAGTACTGTAATCAATTTGTCAAAACTTTTGAATCAAATGCAAATTTTTCGAAACTTTTTCATAATTTTCTCTAATAAGGAGTTTGAGATTTGAATGGCGTGTCAGAAAACTAACAATAAAATGTAGAGTACTGCTATTAAAATGTTGGGCAAGGTAAATGAATCGGTAAGTTGTATTTTTGGTAACAAAGCTGCAAGAAAGAGCTCCGATGTTAACTAGAAAGACGCGATAAAATTCAAGAACCATAAAACTAGGTGGGGCCGAATGACTAGACTTTATTTCCTTTTTACGCAGCTTATAAAATGGAACTTTCAGTTACAGTGAAACATTCTCAGAATTTACTACCTCGGTTAACAAGTTTTCTTTTACGACGTCACTTTAAAATGGTATTGCTACAATATAGAGTGAATCACATGTAATCATTGAACACGATATTTGTATTGATGATCAAATATTGACATTAAGAGCCATCCGTGCCAATTGACAGAAAACTTAGAATTCTGAATTATTTTTGTTTTAAATGAAAATAATCTTAAGCAACATTGTTTTACCCAAAGTGTTTTTTTTTTTTTTTTTTTTTTTTTTTAATAGTATACTTATATTTATATTATTATTATTATTATTATTTATTTAACTCGAGTGCATTGTTATTTTATTATTATTAATGTTTTTATTGTTGAGAGTATCTTGCATGTTAATGTACACAATCTTTTGTCTTTTTCTCCATACATCTGCACAACAAAAGCTAAACAAGCCAAGCGCAATCTACAAAAAAAGAAGACCAAAAAGCAGAAGACTATAAAATAGTCGTCTTCTTAGATCCGAAGGGGCCCATCCATGGTGATCAGAAAAACCTTCAAAAAGCCCCCCCCCCCCCCGGATTAATGTGACAAATGGTTCCGGAAGGCAAAGCCTGGAAAACGTGTGAGTTTAGCGGGTATGGCTGAGGCGAGTTTCATACCACATTATGCGTAAAAAAGATTCCCACCTCCTTCTCACAATATCATTATCATTATGTAATTATTTAGTTTGATTGTTTTTCTTTTATTATTTCATTTGTCTTTTTTCTTTGATAAATATTTTATTTATGTATTTTGTTAACATTATTGTAGGGCATTAAATCATAATTGAAATTTTCATAACATCAAATTACACTAAGGTTTTATTTTGCCAAGATATTTTGTTGCACACAAGTTGGGGAGATTATCGCAGTCGGCATCTCGTGTCGGCATTCAGATTATCAGAGTTATATGACTTACTGATGACAATTTAAGGGGAACGATTCCCAGCGAGACATCAGATTTCTCTAGTTGTTTTGGCATTGAGTTCAGTCATGCCACTGCGATCTTCAATGCTGCGACAAACAGTGAGAGACAGTCCTGGAATAACCGTAAAGAGGCAGAGAAATGTTCTCTCGTGCGTTCAAAAGAACGTCGACAAGGCAGTGAAGGACGGCATTGCTAAGCTTACCGCTCTGTTTCGCAGCCTGAAGATCACGAAAGAGGATGGTGTAAGAATGATTTAAAGAGATTCGTGAAAGGCATAAAAGAAGCCAGAAAGTGCAGAACTAGGTAAAGGTCGAGAATACAGGGATTGCTGTCACGGGACGCACCCTTGCGGCCGGTGCCTTTGGAAAGCAGGAACGAGTACGAGCGAGAGTGTTGGCTCAGAAGAACAGTCCAAGTAGGGCAAAGAAGGAAGTAAAAGAGACTGCTGAAGCTATGACAGGATGTTCACAAATAGGCTTTGCAAGCGAGTCTCCGCACCGACCGAAAAATCAAAGTTTGGAGGATATTATTTTCTTTTTGTAAAATTCTTAGATTGTTTAAAAGCCTTGTTAAGACTGACTGTTTTTGTGAGTTTTGGCTCAGGAGACCAGTCCAAGCAGGGCAAAAAAAAAAAAAAAAAGAAAGAGAGACTGCTTAAAGCTGTGACAGGATGTTCACAAATAGGCTTTGTAAGCGAGTCTCCTCACCGACCGAAAAATAAAAGTTTGGAGGAACTGATTTTTTTTTGTAAAAATCCTTAGATTTAAAAGCTTTGTTAAGACTGACTGTTATTTGTGAGTTTTGGCTCAGGAGACCAGTCCAAGCAGGGCAAAAAATAAATAAAAAGAGACTGCTTAAAGCTCTGACAGGATGTTCACAAATAGGCTTTGCAAGCGAGTCTCCTCACCGACCGCCAAATCCAAGTTTGGAAGAACTTATGTTCTTTTTGTAAAAATCCTTAGATTGTTTAAAAGCTTGTTAAGACTGACTGTTTTTTGTGAGTTTTAGCTCTGGAGACCAGTCCAAGGAGGGCAAAAAAGAAAGTAAAAGAGACTGCTGAAGCTGTGACAGGATGTCTACAAATAGGCTTTGCAAGCGAATATCCTCACCGACCGCCAAATCCAAGTTTGGAGGAACTTATTTTCTTTTTGTAAAAATCCTTAGATTATTTAAAAGCCTTGTTAAGACTGACTGTTTTTTTATGAGTTTTGGCTCAGGAGACCACACCAAGCAGGGTAAAAAAGGAAGAAAAAGAGACTGCTTAGAGCTGTGACAGGATGTTCACAAAATAGGCTTTGCAAGCGAGTCTCCACACCTAACGCAAAATCAAAGTTTGGAGGAACTGATTTTCTTTTTGTAAAAATACTTAGATTGTTGAAAAGCCTTGTTGAGACTGGCAGTTTTTTTGTGAGTTTCGGCTCAGAAGAGCAGTCCAAGCAGGGCAAAAAAGAAAGAAAGAGAGACTGGTTAAAGCTGTGACAGGGTGTTCACAAATAGGCTTTGCAAGTGAGTATCCTCACCGACCGAAAAATCCAAGGTTGGAGGAACTTATGTTCTTTTTGTGTATTTCCTTAGATTGTTTAAAATCTTGTTAAAGCTGACTTTTTTTTGTGAGTTTTGGCTCTGGAGACCAGTCCAAGCAGGACAAAAAAAAAAGAAAGAAAAAAGACTGCTTAAAGCTGTGACAGGGTGTTCACGAATAGGCTTTGCAAGCGAGTCTCCTCACCAACCACAAATCCAAGTTTGGAGGAACTTATGTTCTTTTTGTATAAATCCTTAGAATGTTTAAAATCTTGTTAAGACTGACTGTTTTTTTGCGATTTTTTTCTCTGGAGACCAGTCCAAGGAGGGCAAAAAAGAAAGAAAAAGAGATTGCTAACAGCTGTGACAGGATGTCTAACAAATAGGCTTTGCAAGCGAGTATCCTCACCGACCGCCAAATCCAAGTTTGGAGGAACTTATGTTCTTTTTGTATAAATCCTTAGAATGTTTAAAATCTTGTTAAGACTGGCTGTTTTTTGTGAGTTTTGGCTCTTGAGACCAGTCCAAGGAGGGCAAAAAAGAAAGAAAAAGAGATTGCTTAAAGTTGAGACAGGATGTCTACAAATAGGCTTTGCAAGCGAGTATCCTCACCGACCGTTAAATCCAAGTTTGGAGGAACTTATGTTCTTTTTGTATAAATCCTGAGATTGTTTAAAAGCTTGTTAAGACTGACTGTTTTTTGTGAGTTTTGGCTCTGGAGACCAGTCCAAGCAGGACAAAAAATGAAAGAAAAAAAGACTGCTTAAAGCTGTGACAGGATGTTCACAAATAGGCTTTGCAAGCGAGTCTCCTCACCGACCGCCAAATCCAAGTTTGGAGGAACTTATGTTCTTTTTGTATAAATCCTTAGAATGTTTAAAATCTTGTTAAGACTGACTGTTTTTTGTGAGTTTTAGCTCTGGAGACCAGTCCAAGGAGTCCAAAAAAGAAAGAAAAAGAGATTGCTTAAAGCTGTGACATTATGTCTACAAATAGGCTTTGCAAGCGAGTATCCTCACCGACCGCCAAATCCAAGTTTGGAGGACCAGATGTTCTTTTTGTATAAATCCTTAGATTGTTTAAAAGCTTGTTAAGACTGACTGTTTTTTGTGAGTTTTGGCTCTGGACACCAGTCCAAGGAGGGCAAAAAAAAAGAAAAAAAGAAAAAGAGATTGCTTAAAGCTGTGACAGGATGTCTACAAATAGGCTTTGCAAGCGAGTCTCCTCACCGACCGCCAAATCCAAGTTTGGAGGAACTTATGTTCTTTTTGTATAAATCCTTAGAATGTTTAAAATCTTGTTAAGACTGACTGTTTTTGTGAGTTTTGGCTCTGGAGACCAGTCCAAGGAGGGTAAAAAAGAAAGAAAAAGAGATTGCTTAAAGCTGTGACAGGATGTCTACAAATAGGCTTTGCAAGCGAGTATCCTCACCGACCGCCAAATCCAAGTTTGGAGGAACTTATGTTCTTTTTGTATAAATCCTTAGAATGTTTAAAATCTTGTTAAGACTGACTGTTTTTGTGAGTTTTGGCTCTGGAGACCAGTCCAAGGAGGGTAAAAAAGAAAGAAAAAGAGATTGCTTAAAGCTGTGACAGGATGTCTACAAATAGGCTTTGCAAGCGAGTCTCCTCACCGACCGCCAAATCCAAGTTTGGAGGAACTTATATTTTTTTGTATTAATCCTTAGATTGTTTAAAAGCTTGTTAAGACTGACTGTTTTTTTATGAGTTTTGGCTCTGGAGACTACTCCAAGCAGGACAAAAAATGAAAGAAAAAATGACTGCTTAAAGCTGTGACAGGGTGTTCACAAATAGGCTTTGCAAGCGAGTCTCCTCACCAACCACAAATCCAAGTTTGGAGGAACTTATGTTCTTTTTGTATAAATCATTAGAATGTTTAAAATCTTGTTAAGACTGACTGTTTTTTGTGAGTTTTAGCTCTGGAGACCAGTCCAAGGAGGGCAAAAAAGAAAGTAAAAGAGACTGCTGAAGCTGTGACAGGATGTCTACAAATAGGCTTTAAAAGCGAGTATCCTCACCGACCACCAAATCCAAGTTTGGAGGAACTTATGTTTGTTTTGTATAAATCCCTAGAATGTTTATAAGACTGGCTGTTTTTTGTGAGTTTTGGCTCTGGAGACCAGTCCAAGGAGGGCAAAGAAGAAAGAAAAAGAGATTGCTTAAAGCTGTGACAGGATGTCTACAAATAGGCTTTGCAAGCGAGTATCCTCACCGACCGCCAAATCCAAGTTTAGATGAACTTATGTTCTTTTTGTATAAATCCTGAGATTGTTTAAAAGCTTGTTAAGACTGACTGTTTGTGTGAGTTTTGGCTCTGGAGACCAGTCCATGGAGGGCAAAAAAGAAAGAAAAAGAGATTGCTTAAAGCTGTGACAGGTTGTCTACAAATAGGCTTTGCAAGCGAGTCTCCTCACCAACCACAAATCCAAGTTTGGAGGAACTTATGTTCTTTTTGTATAAATCCTTAGAATGTTTAAAATCTTGTTAAGACTGACTGTTTTTGTGAGTTTTGGCTCTGGAGACCAGTCCAAGGAGGGTAAAAAAGAAAGAAAAAGAGATTGCTTAAAGCTGTGACAGGATGTCTACAAATAGGCTTTGCAAGCGAGTCTCCTCACCGACCGCCAAATCCAAGTTTGGAGGAACTTATATTTTTTTGTATTAATCCTTAGATTGTTTAAAAGCTTGTTAAGACTGACTGTTTTTTTATGAGTTTTGGCTCTGGAGACTACTCCAAGCAGGACAAAAAATGAAAGAAAAAATGACTGCTTAAAGCTGTGACAGGGTGTTCACAAATAGGCTTTGCAAGCGAGTCTCCTCACCAACCACAAATCCAAGTTTGGAGGAACTTATGTTCTTTTTGTATAAATCATTAGAATGTTTAAAATCTTGTTAAGACTGACTGTTTTTTGTGAGTTTTAGCTCTGGAGACCAGTCCAAGGAGGGCAAAAAAGAAAGTAAAAGAGACTGCTGAAGCTGTGACAGGATGTCTACAAATAGGCTTTGCAAGCGAATATCCTCACCGACCGCCAAATCCAAGTTTGGAGGAACTTATTTTCTTTTTGTAAAAATCCTTAGATTATTTAAAAGCCTTGTTAAGACTGACTGTTTTTTATGAGTTTTGGCTCAGGAGACCACACCAAGCAAGGTAAAAAAGGAAGAAAAATAGATTGCTAAAATCTGTGACAGGATGTCTACAAATAGGCTTTAAAAGCGAGTATCCTCACCGACCACCAAATCCAAGTTTGGAGGAACTTATGTTTGTTTTGTATAAATCCCTAGAATGTTTATAAGACTGGCTGTTTTTTGTGAGTTTTGGCTCTGGAGACCAGTCCAAGGAGGGCAAAGAAGAAAGAAAAAGAGATTGCTTAAAGCTGTGACAGGATGTCTACAAATAGGCTTTGCAAGCGAGTATCCTCACCGACCGCCAAATCCAAGTTTAGATGAACTTATGTTCTTTTTGTATAAATCCTGAGATTGTTTAAAAGCTTGTTAAGACTGACTGTTTTTTGTGAGTTTTGGCTCTAGAGACCAGTCCAAGGAGGGCAAAAAAAAGAACAAAAGAAAAAGAGATTGCTTAAAGCTGTGACAGGATGTCTACAAATACGCTTTGCAAGCGAGTCTCCTCACCAACCACCTAATCCAAGTTTGGAGGAACTTATGTTCTTTTTGTATAAATCCTGAGATTGTTTAAAAGCTTGTTAAGACTGACTGTTTTTTGTGAGTTTTGGCTCTGGAGACCAACCCAAGCAGGAAAAAAAAGAAAGAAAAAAGACTGCTTAAAGCTGTGACAGGATGTTCACAAATAGGCTTTGCAAGCGAGTCTCCTCACCGACCGCCAAATCCAAGTTTGGAGGAACTTATGTTCTTTTTGTATAAATCATTAGAATGTTTAAAATCTTGTTAAGACTGACTGTTTTTTGTGAGTTTTGGCTCTAGAGACCAGTCCAAGGAGGGCAAAAAAAAGAACAAAAGAAAAAGAGATTGCTTAAAGCTGTGACAGGATGTCTACAAATACGCTTTGCAAGCGAGTCTCCTCACCAACCACCTAATCCAAGTTTGGAGGAACTTATGTTCTTTTTGTATAAATCCTGAGATTGTTTAAAAGCTTGTTAAGACTGACTGTTTTTTGTGAGTTTTGGCTCTGGAGACCAGTCCAAGCAGGACAAAAAATGAAAGAAAAAAAGACTGCTTAAACCTGTGACAGGATGTTCACAAATAGGCTTTGCAAGCGAGTCTCCTCACCGACCGCCAAATCCAAGTTTGGAGGAACTTATGTTCTTTTTGAATAAATCCTTAGAATGTTTAAAATCTTGTTAAGACTGACTGTTTTTTGTGAGTTTTAGCTCTGGAGACCAGTCCAAGGAGTCCAAAAAGAAAGAAAAAGAGATTGCTTAAAGCTGTGACATTATGTCTACAAATAGGCTTTGCAAGCGAGTATCCTCACCGACCGCCAAATCCAAGTTTGGAGGACCAGATGTTCTTTTTGTATAAATCCTTAGATTGTTTAAAAGCTTGTTAAGACTGACTGTTTTTTGTGAGTTTTGGCTCTGGACACCAGTCCAAGGAGGGCAAAAAAAAGAAAAAAAGAAAAGAGATTGCTTAAAGCTGTGACAGGATGTCTACAAATAGGCTTTGCAAGCGAGTCTCCTCACCGACCGCCAAATCCAAGTTTGGAGGAACTTATGTTCTTTTTGTATAAATCCTTAGAATGTTTAAATCTTGTTAAGACTGACTGTTTTTGTGAGTTTTGGCTCTGGAGACCAGTCCAAGGAGGGTAAAAAAAAGAAAGAAAAAGACTGCTTAAAGCTGTGACAGGGTGTTCACAAATAGGCTTTGCAAGCGAGTATCCTCACCGACCGTCAAATCCAAGTTTGGAGGAACTTATGTTCTTTTTGTATAAATCCTTAGAATGTTTAAAATCTTGTTAAGACTGACTGTTTTTGTGAGTTTTGGCTCTGGAGACCAGTCCAAGGAGGTCAAAAAAGAAAGAAAAAAGATTGCTTAAAGCTGTAACAGGATGTCTACAAATAGGCTTTGCAAGCGAGTCTCCTCACCAACCACAAATCCAAGTTTGGAGGAACTTATGTTCTTTTTATAAATCATGAGATTGTTTAAAAGCTTGTTAAGACTGACTGTTTGTGTGAGTTTTGGCTCTGGAGACCAGTCCATGGAGGGCAAAAAAGAAAGAAAAAGAGATTGCTTAAAGCTGTGACAGGTTGTCTACAAATAGGCTTTGCAAGCGAGTCTCCTCACCAACCACAAATCCAAGTTTGGAGGAACTTATGTTCTTTTTGTATAAATCCTTAGAATGTTTAAAATCTTGTTAAGACTGACTGTTTTTGTGAGTTTTGGCTCTGGAGACCAGTCCAAGGAGGGTAAAAAAGAAAGAAAAAGAGATTGCTTAAAGCTGTGACAGGATGTCTACAAATAGGCTTTGCAAGCGAGTCTCCTCACCGACCGCCAAATCCAAGTTTGGAGGAACTTATATTTTTTTGTATTAATCCTTAGATTGTTTAAAAGCTTGTTAAGACTGACTGTTTTTTTATGAGTTTTGGCTCTGGAGACTACTCCAAGCAGGACAAAAAATGAAAGAAAAAATGACTGCTTAAAGCTGTGACAGGGTGTTCACAAATAGGCTTTGCAAGCGAGTCTCCTCACCAACCACAAATCCAAGTTTGGAGGAACTTATGTTCTTTTTGTATAAATCATTAGAATGTTTAAAATCTTGTTAAGACTGACTGTTTTTTGTGAGTTTTAGCTCTGGAGACCAGTCCAAGGAGGGCAAAAAAGAAAGTAAAAGAGACTGCTGAAGCTGTGACAGGATGTCTACAAATAGGCTTTGCAAGCGAATATCCTCACCGACCGCCAAATCCAAGTTTGGAGGAACTTATTTTCTTTTGTAAAAATCCTTAGATTATTTAAAAGCCTTGTTAAGACTGACTGTTTTTTATGAGTTTTGGCTCAGGAGACCACACCAAGCAAGGTAAAAAAGGAAGAAAAATAGATTGCTAAAATCTGTGACAGGATGTCTACAAATAGGCTTTAAAAGCGAGTATCCTCACCGACCACCAAATCCAAGTTTGGAGGAACTTATGTTTGTTTTGTATAAATCCCTAGAATGTTTATAAGACTGGCTGTTTTTTGTGAGTTTTGGCTCTGGAGACCAGTCCAAGGAGGGCAAAGAAGAAAGAAAAAGAGATTGCTTAAAGCTGTGACAGGATGTCTACAAATAGGCTTTGCAAGCGAGTATCCTCACCGACCGCCAAATCCAAGTTTAGATGAACTTATGTTCTTTTTGTATAAATCCTGAGATTGTTTAAAAGCTTGTTAAGACTGACTGTTTTTTGTGAGTTTTGGCTCTGGAGACCAGTCCAAGCAGGACAAAAAATGAAAGAAAAAAGAGTGCTTAAAGCTGTGACATTATGTCTACAAATACGCTTTGCAAGCGAGTATCCTCACCGACCGCCAAATCCAAGTTTGGAGGAACTTATGTTCTTTTTGTATAAATCCTTAGAATGTTTAAAATCTTGTTAAGACTGACTGTTTTTTGTGAGTTTTAGCTCTGGAGACCAGTCCAAGGAGGGCAAAAAAGAAAGAAAAAGAGATTGCTTAAAGCTGTGACAGGATGTCTACAAATAGGCTTTGCAAGCGAGTCTCCTCACCGAGCGCCAAATCCAAGTTTGGAGGAACTTATGTTATTTTTGTATAAATCCTTAGAATGTTTAAAGTCTTGTCAAGACTGACTGTTTTTTGTGAGTTTTAGCTCTGGAGACCAGTCCAAGGAGGGCAAAAAAGAAAGAAAAAGAGATTGCTTAAAGCTGTGACAGGATGTCTACAAATAGGCTTTGCAAGCGAGTCTCCTCACCGACCGCCAAATCCAAGTTTGGAGGAACTTATATTTTTTTGTATTAATCCTTAGATTGTTTAAAAGCTTGTTAAGACTGACTGTTTTTTTATGAGTTTTGGCTCTGGAGACTACTCCAAGCAGGACAAAAAATGAAAGAAAAAATGACTGCTTAAAGCTGTGACAGGGTGTTCACAAATAGGCTTTGCAAGCGAGTCTCCTCACCAACCACAAATCCAAGTTTGGAGGAACTTATGTTCTTTTTGTATAAATCATTAGAATGTTTAAAATCTTGTTAAGACTGACTGTTTTTTGTGAGTTTTAGCTCTGGAGACCAGTCCAAGGAGGGCAAAAAAGAAAGTAAAAGAGACTGCTGAAGCTGTGACAGGATGTCTACAAATAGGCTTTGCAAGCGAATATCCTCACCGACCGCCAAATCCAAGTTTGGAGGAACTTATTTTCTTTTTGTAAAAATCCTTAGATTATTTAAAAGCCTTGTTAAGACTGACTGTTTTTTATGAGTTTTGGCTCAGGAGACCACACCAAGCAAGGTAAAAAAGGAAGAAAAATAGATTGCTAAAATCTGTGACAGGATGTCTACAAATAGGCTTTAAAAGCGAGTATCCTCACCGACCACCAAATCCAAGTTTGGAGGAACTTATGTTTGTTTTGTATAAATCCCTAGAATGTTTATAAGACTGGCTGTTTTTGTGAGTTTTGGCTCTGGAGACCAGTCCAAGGAGGGCAAAGAAGAAAGAAAAAGAGATTGCTTAAAGCTGTGACAGGATGTCTACAAATAGGCTTTGCAAGCGAGTATCCTCACCGACCGCCAAATCCAAGTTTAGATGAACTTATGTTCTTTTTGTATAAATCCTGAGATTGTTTAAAAGCTTGTTAAGACTGACTGTTTTTTGTGAGTTTTGGCTCTGGAGACCAGTCCAAGCAGGACAAAAAATGAAAGAAAAAAGAGTGCTTAAAGCTGTGACATTATGTCTACAAATACGCTTTGCAAGCGAGTATCCTCACCGACCGCCAAATCCAAGTTTGGAGGAACTTATGTTCTTTTTGTATAAATCCTTAGAATGTTTAAAATCTTGTTAAGACTGACTGTTTTTTGTGAGTTTTAGCTCTGGAGACCAGTCCAAGGAGGGCAAAAAAGAAAGAAAAAGAGATTGCTTAAAGCTGTGACAGGATGTCTACAAATAGGCTTTGCAAGCGAGTCTCCTCACCGAGCGCCAAATCCAAGTTTGGAGGAACTTATGTTATTTTTGTATAAATCCTTAGAATGTTTAAAGTCTTGTCAAGACTGACTGTTTTTTGTGAGTTTTAGCTCTGGAGACCAGTCCAAGGAGGGCAAAAAAGAAAGAAAAAGAGATTGCTTAAAGCTGTGACAGGTTGTCTACAAATAGGCTTTGCAAGCGAGTATCCTCCCCGACCCCCAAATCCAAGTTTGGAGGAAATTTTGTCTTTTTGTATAAATCCTTAGATTGTTTAAAAGCTTGTTAAGACTGACTGTTTTTTGTGAGTTTTGGCTCTGGAGACCAACCCAAGCAGGAAAAAAAAGAAAGAAAAAAGACTGCTTAAAGCTGTGACAGGATGTTCACAAATAGGCTTTGCAAGCGAGTCTCCTCACCGACCGCCAAATCCAAGTTTGGAGGAACTTATGTTCTTTTTGTATAAATCATTAGAATGTTTAAAATCTTGTTAAGACTGACTGTTTTTTGTGAGTTTTGGCTCTGGAGACCAACCCAAGCAGGAAAAAAAAGAAAGAAAAAAGACTGCTTAAAGCTGTGACAGGATGTTCACAAATAGGCTTTGCAAGCGAGTCTCCTCACCGACCGCCAAATCCAAGTTTGGAGGAACTTATGTTCTTTTTGTATAAATCATTAGAATGTTTAAAATCTTGTTAAGACTGACTGTTTTTTGTGAGTTTTGGCTCTAGAGACCAGTCCAAGGAGGGCAAAAAAAAAGAACAAAAGAAAAAGAGATTGCTTAAAGCTGTGACAGGATGTCTACAAATACGCTTTGCAAGCGAGTCTCCTCACCAACCACCTAATCCAAGTTTGGAGGAACTTATGTTCTTTTTGTATAAATCCTGAGATTGTTTAAAAGCTTGTTAAGACTGACTGTTTTTTGTGAGTTTTGGCTCTGGAGACCAGTCCAAGCAGGACAAAAAATGAAAGAAAAAAAGACTGCTTAAAGCTGTGACAGGATGTTCACAAATAGGCTTTGCAAGCGAGTCTCCTCACCGACCGCCAAATCCAAGTTTGGAGGAACTTATGTTCTTTTTGTATAAATCCTTAGAATGTTTAAAATCTTGTTAAGACTGACTGTTTTTTGTGAGTTTTAGCTCTGGAGACCAGTCCAAGGAGTCCAAAAAAGAAAGAAAAAGAGATTGCTTAAAGCTGTGACATTATGTCTACAAATAGGCTTTGCAAGCGAGTATCCTCACCGACCGCCAAATCCAAGTTTGGAGGACCAGATGTTCTTTTTGTATAAATCCTTAGATTGTTTAAAAGCTTGTTAAGACTGACTGTTTTTTGTGAGTTTTGGCTCTGGACACCAGTCCAAGGAGGGCAAAAAAAAGAAAAAAAGAAAAAGAGATTGCTTAAAGCTGTGACAGGATGTCTACAAATAGGCTTTGCAAGCGAGTCTCCTCACCGACCGCCAAATCCAAGTTTGGAGGAACTTATGTTCTTTTTGTATAAATCCTTAGAATGTTTAAAATCTTGTTAAGACTGACTGTTTTTGTGAGTTTTGGCTCTGGAGACCAGTCCAAGGAGGGTAAAAAAAAGAAAGAAAAAGACTGCTTAAAGCTGTGACAGGGTGTTCACAAATAGGCTTTGCAAGCGAGTATCCTCACCGACCGTCAAATCCAAGTTTGGAGGAACTTATGTTCTTTTTGTATAAATCCTTAGAATGTTTAAAATCTTGTTAAGACTGACTGTTTTTGTGAGTTTTGGCTCTGGAGACCAGTCCAAGGAGGTCAAAAAAGAAAGAAAAAAGATTGCTTAAAGCTGTAACAGGATGTCTACAAATAGGCTTTGCAAGCGAGTCTCCTCACCAACCACAAATCCAAGTTTGGAGGAACTTATGTTCTTTTTTATAAATCATGAGATTGTTTAAAAGCTTGTTAAGACTGACTGTTTGTGTGAGTTTTGGCTCTGGAGACCAGTCCATGGAGGGCAAAAAAGAAAGAAAAAGAGATTGCTTAAAGCTGTGACAGGTTGTCTACAAATAGGCTTTGCAAGCGAGTCTCCTCACCAACCACAAATCCAAGTTTGGAGGAACTTATGTTCTTTTTGTATAAATCCTTAGAATGTTTAAAATCTTGTTAAGACTGACTGTTTTTTGTGAGTTTTGGCTCTGGAGACCAGTCCAAGGAGGGCAAAAAAGAAAGAAAGAGAGACTGCTTAAAGCTGTGACAGGTTGTCTACAAATAGGCTTTGCAAGCGAGACTCCTCACCAACCACAAATCCAAGTTTGGAGGAACTTATGTTCTTTTTTATAAATCTTGAGATTGTTTAAAAGCTTGTTAAGACTGACTGTTTTTGTGAGTTTTGGCTCTGGAGACCAGTCCAAGGAGGGCAAAAAAGAAAGAAAAAGAGATTGCTTAAAGCTGTGACAGGTTGTCTACAAATAGGCTTTGCAAGCGAGTCTCCTCACCAACCACAAATCCAAGTTTGGAGGAACTTATGTTCTTTTTGTATAAATCCTTAGAATGTTTAAAATCTTGTTAAGACTGACTGTTTTTTGTGAGTTTTGGCTCTGGAGACCAATCCAAGGAGGGCAAAAAAGAAAGAAAAAGAGATTGCTTAAAGCTGTGACAGGTTGTCTACAAATAGGCTTTGCAAGCGAGTCTCCTCACCAAACACAAATCCAAGTTTGGAGGAACTTATGTTCTTTTTGTATAAATCCTTAGAATGTTTAAAATCTTGTTAAGACTGACTGTTTTTTGTGAGTTTTGGCTCTGGAGACCAATCCAAGGAGGGCAAAAAAGAAAGAAAAAGAGATTGCTTAAAGCTGTGACAGGTTGTCTACAAATAGGCTTTGCAAGCGAGTCTCCTCACCAAACACAAATCCAAGTTTGGAGGAACTTATGTTCTTTTTGTATAAATCCTTAGAATGTTTAAAACCTTGTTAAGACTGACTGTTTTTTTGTGAGATTTGGCTTAGAAGACCAGTCTAAGGAGGGCAAAAAATAAAGAAAAAGGGACTGCTTAAAGCTGTGACAGGATGTTTACAAATAGGCTTTGCAAGCGAGTCTCCTCACCGACCGTCAAATCAAAGTTTGTTCACTTTTTGTAAAAATGCTTAGATAGTTATAAGCCTTGTTAAGACTGATTGTTTTTTATGAAGTCATTGTTTACAAATACTATTGTATTTGTCTTATGGCGCTTAGTATCGTGTCTTGGAAATCAAACTTAGTTTTACTATAGGACTACTGAATTATGCATTTTTATTTTATGAAATGCATATAAGTTTTTTACATTTACATTTAAGTTATTTATAAGCAAAGAGTGATGTAAATGTTACTATTACTATTTAGTAGAAGCTATTTTGTTATAGTTCATTTGATTTGAACACACATAGTAAAATAATGGAATATATCTTGTTACCGTACACTAATAGGAGGAAAGCAATTCAACTGTGTCACTACAGTTGATCCATTAAATTCTAATTTTCAACAACTCCCCATAAAATCTTCACAAAACGTCGATAGCTGAGTCTCATATCAGTCAGATATGAGGGAAGATACTAGTGCAACAATAGGAAGCCTTATATGAACCTAGCGCCCCCTTCCCCCACCCCTCACGACAAGCTTCCATGTCGCAACATGCCACAATATCCGAATATCCCACCAATTCACCCTGAAGACATGGGGAATCAACACCTCTTATAATAACTCCTTTACTTATAATCAATTTATGTTATAAACTTAAAATGGCTAAAGACAATCGGCTGAGCAAACTATAAAAACCCAATCCCCGAGTGATTTTATCCGAAATGTTCTAATATGGTTTTACTTTTACTAAGTAATAAAACACTTGGGAAAGTTCAAATAATTGCTTCTTTATGGTTTTCAACAAAACATTGAAAACCAGCGACTTGCCTGGGATAATTAGGAGTCTCAGAATAAAAACTAAGAAACCTGGAAAAGATGACCAAAGGCCTGAAAGTTATCGTCCCGCAGCTCTTCTACCAGCTGCTAGAGAAGTTGATACACAACAGAATACTCCTTGTTCTCGATGTTAGCACCCTCTTTGAAAAGCTGGATTAGGCCTGGGCGCAACTGCTGTGACCAGGTTCTAACTCTGACTTCTTACGTCGAGCATGGGGTTTAGTAGACTGAAATCTCAGTTGCTTTCATGGCTGGCAAGATATTAACCATTGCGTACTTTTCTTGGCAGGATGCTAGAGAAATATTAAGGTTTATGAAGCGAAGCTCACAAACCGTGATGCACATTTTCTCAAGCGGAACGTAAAATATTTTGCCCGAGTTCGAGAAATCTTAACATCCAGTAGTCAGATTATAATTTTTATTATTTTTTTTTTTTAGAAGTGTAATTAGTGCATAAGTTAGTTGTCATACCACGTAATAGTAGAACTCAAGGAGGTGGATAAAAATTCATAGTATACCTTTTCAATATACCAGTAGGCCTACTAATCTAGATTTGTTTTACTTTCAATCTGGTTTTCTTCATTTAATAGTTGTTTTCCCGAAAAATATATTCACACATAAATTAAATATGGCTTAAATGATTGCGTTTGGTATACATGTGATTTTCCTCTGGATAGTCTAACACAATCCATAGGTCTACATTTTTTGTAGAATATATAACTGAAATTTGAAGGACAAGATTACACTAAAAAATTAATGTAAGTCAAACAGCCTACTCATAAAATGTCAGAATTTACAATATAACACGGATAACATATTCCATTGATTTTTCATACGTATCATTTTATAAAATTCATTACGAAACTAGTGCCTAATTTAATTACCAAAACCTCAATACAGCTATTATTTCAAACAATTTCATTTTCTTACATAAAATACTTCTCAACGCACTATGTTTCATGAATGTAAAATTTTACCTATAAAGTAGTTACAGGTAAATTGTTACAGTTATAAATCTTTAGAAACATGACTTAAAACTGTTTCAGATGTACAAACTTACCTTGGAATTTTGAAGGATTTAAAGGATTATGTTTTGAAGATAAACAGTTGTCGTTTTTCTTAGGAGGTGGGCAGCTACAAATCCGAAGGAATTCGTACAGCCTGGAACAAAAGGGGAACATACGTAAAACCAGAAAAAAGGAAAATACATTCTTTAATATATTAGTCAAACACAAGTTGCCAAATCTGGCATAATAGATTATAATAGATGGTTATAAAAAAATATACTGTAGAACAAGTTCTATTGTACAAAACAGCGTTACATTGGATAAACCAGATTTCTAGAATATCCAAATCCCATGTTATGCTGTAAAGTTAATAAACTTGATGGCCATTGGTTTTGTATCGGGTAACAGTCACAGGTTGCTATGCAACGGAGCGTTACAGGGTCAGCGTTCGCACGTTTACTGTCTATTGGAGATTGACGTAAATATAGCTGTAAAATGATCGGAAAACGGATATTTCAAAATCACCCATATATTTTGAGTGTATAAATAAAAATCTATTTATCCAGTAGATACTTTGTACAGAAACCCAATAATTAAGCTAATTTAGATACATATTTCGATGAATTGAAACCGTGTTCGAGCAATATACCAGTGTGTTAATTCAATAAACTTTTTGCCCAGGATTTTGGTAGTGTTATTAAAAAAATTGCTTATCTTGATATGTATTTCTGCTAAAAATAAATGTCTTGTGTTGAAGTTGTAATTGTCTGTAAGTTAAGTAAATGATTTGATAAAAGCTAAGATAACCATAGATTCTTACGATTACCTATAAGTATTATGTCGTATACAAATAGTAAATTCAATAAAACTACGTTTTTTAGTTTGCAACGAATCCGGTTGTCGTAAGAATATACAAACTCTTTGAAACCTCTAAAATAAGAACTAACAAACACTAATTTTCACAATCCATTAAAGTTAATGCTACTGTCAAACAATTGAATCAATATAGAGCCTCAAATGTGTTGTGGGTTTTAATTCCATAAGTTCATTGTAAGAACATAAGATGCAATGCAAAAGGAGAATATAAAAAGCAAAACTCCAGAAAATAGGCTCTCGAAAGACTTCAATGGGGACAAAGCCCACGCGACGAGCTTTGAGTCCATTCATGTGTCCTTGAGCCAGACTTTAAAGCCGCAGTTCCGAGTAAAGCTTAGCACAATTAAGGTTCGCTCGTTTCGGTCAACTTTAGTACTTTGATCTAACAGATTTTGCGTTAGGCCTTTATGCAAAAACAAAATGTTTTACCTAATGGTTCCAAATTTTTTATTTGGAAATTGTGTTAATAGTTTCATGTCGTATAAATATATTTTAAAACTAAAATGGATTGAAATTTCGTACATTTTCAATAATCCATGGCTGATTTTTTCTGAGATTTGTATTATAGAAAAAACGCATGGGTTTTTGAAGGTAAACAACAAAATTAATGAGTTTATTTTACATGTGATGACTCAACACTTGTATAGCCATAAATAACGTAAGCCTAATGGCTAAATCTATACCTGTGAAATACAACGTTTCTAGTTACATTCAGTTGAAGTTGTTATAAATGATATTCATGATGGCAACAGATAAATCTTGCCCCTGAGTCTATAACGTTATTCCATTATATCTAACAAAAATTTGATTGTTTCTATGACATAGTAAATAAACCAAACACCAGGGGAAATCGGGGAAAATCGAGACTTTTAAATAAATGTTGATGACCCAAAGTGAAATATTATATTTGGAACTAGAAGAAAGCGATTTATAAGACAGTCATGATGTAGTGGATGATAAAAAAAGACTTTTTAGGGGCTGCTGAAATACGAGTACAGCGACGACACCACGTTAGAGGTGCATTTTGATATTGCGGAACACTTACTGTATGCGGCCGAGAAGTAAATGTTAAAAACATAGTTTGACAAAAGATATTCCGCAGAGAAAAATTATGTCATCCCAGTTGTGGTTGAACACCCAATGACATCCAAGGGGATACTGAAGTACGGATATTTAATAATACCACGGTATGAGACATGTTTGCTTTTCCAGACAACCTGCTCTGCACATGATCAAACCGTTGTAAGAAGAAAGCGATTCTGCAGAGAAAAATGATGTTATCTCAGTAGTCTGTAATCACCGATAAACATTCAAAATGGCACTAAATTACAAGATTTTAACGATGTAATTGTAACGGAAATATTTTCTAATACAGACAACCTTATCTGAATGGTACAGAATTAAAACATTGTAACAAAAAAGCGTTTCGCAGGGGGAAATCATGTCATCCCAGTAGTGAATGAACACCACATGACATTCAAGGCGGGGCTGAAGTACGGATATTTTAATGTCACCAAGGTAGAAGACATTTGATATTCCGGACAATCTGCTCTGAAAAGTACATGATCAAAACGTTGTTAGACGTAAGCGATTTTGCAGAGCAAAATTAAGCTATCCCAATAGTAGATAATCATTCCGAGACATTAAAGGAGGTGCTTAGGTACGTACATTTTAATGACATGACAGTACAAGAAATTTTCGTTATTCCATGCAACCTACTCTGCACATGATCAAAACGTTGTTAGAAGAAAGCGATTTCGTAGCGGAAAATAATGCAGTCCAAGTAGTAGTGGATGATAACAACAATACTTTCAAGGGGGTGCTGAAATACAAGTCCATAGATGACACCACGTTAAGCAGCATTTTGATATTGCGGACATCTTACTTTATGTGGCTGAAAAGTACACGTTCAAAACAGAGACGAAGGCATTTTTCGCAGAGGAAAATGATGCAGTCCCAGTAGTCGATGATAACAACAAATTTCAAGGGGGTGCTGAAAAACGAGTCTAGCGATGACACCACGTTAGAGCTTTATTTTGATATTGCGGACAATTTACTGTGTGTGGCTGAGAAGTACATGTTCAAAACATTGTTTGAAAAAAGCGATTCCGCAGAGAAAAATGTCATCCCAGTAGTGGATGAACACCCAATGACATTCAAGGAGGTACTGAAGTACGGATACTTTTAATGATACATTGTATAAGAAATGTTTGTTATTCCAGACAACCTGCTCTGCACATGTCAAAACGTTGTTAGAAGGAAGCGATTTTGCAGATAATAATTATGTCATCCCAATAGTTAATAATCGCCGAAAAACGTAAGAGAGGTTGCTGAAATACAATGTTTTAATGACACCACAGTACAAGAAATATTTGTTATTCAAAACAACTTGCTCGGAATAGTACAGGATAAAAAATTTGTAAGAAGATAGCAATCAATTTGCAGAGGAAATGATGTTATCCTTTTATGTGAATAATCACACGAAAACATTCAAGCATCTCCCAGAGTAAGGACAATGTAATGATGAGACAACACAAGAAATTCCGTCATTTATCGGACAACCTGCTCCAAAAAGTACATGACTACAACGATGTTTAGAAGAAAGCGTTTTGGAGAAGAACATTATTTCATTTGAGTAGTTGAAAATCACCCCAAGACATTAAAGAGGGTGGTGAAGTACGTAAATTTTAATAAGGTGACAGATACAAAAATTATTATCCCGCACAACCTGCTCTGCACATGATCAAACCGTTGTAAGAAGAAAGCGAATCTGTAGAGAAAAATGATGTCATCCCAGTAGTCGATAATCACCGATAAACATTCAAGAAGGCACTGAACTACAAGATTTTAACGATGTTATTTTAACGGAAATATTTTCTAATCCAGACATCCTTATTTGAATGGACCAGAATCAAAACATTGTAACAAGAATGTGTTTCGCAGGGGGAAATCATGTCATCCCAGTACTGAATGAACACCACATGACATTCAAGGCGGGGCTGAAGTACGGATATTTTAATGACGCCAAGGTAGAAGAGATGTGATATTCCGGACAATCTGCTCTGAAAAGTACATGATCAAAACGTTGTTATAATCACTCCGAGACATTAAAAGGGGTGCTTAGGTACGTACATTTTAATGACGTGACAGTACAAGAAATTTTCGTTATTCCATACAACCTACTCTGCACATGATCAAAACGTTAGAAGAAAGCGATTTCGTAGCGGAATATGATGCAATCCAAGAAGTAGTGGATGATAACAACAATAAACTTAAGGGGGTGCTGAAATAAAGGTCCAACAATGACACAACGTTAAGCTGCATTTTGATATTGCGGACATCTTACTTTATGTGACTGAGAAGTACATGTTCAAAACATAGACGAAAGCGGTTTCGCAGAGGAAAATGATGCAGTCCCAGTAGTCGATAACAATAAGGGGGTGCTGAAATACAAGTCCAACAATGGCACCACGTTAAGCTGCAATTCGCAATTGCGGACAACTTACTGTATGTGGCGGAGAAGTACATGTTCAAAACATTGTTTGACAAAAGCGATTACGCAGAGAAAAATAATGTCATCCCAGTAGTGAATGAACACCAATGACATTCAGGGGGGTACTGAAGTACGGATACTTTTAATGATACCACAGTATAAGAAATTTTTGCTATTCCAGACAACCTGCTCTGCACATGCCAAAACGTTATTAGAAGAAAGCGATTCTGCAGAGAAAAATGATGTCATCCCAGTACTGGATAGTCACTGATAAACATTCAAGAGTTTACTGAATTAACAGATTTAAAGATGTCTTAATAACGGAAATATTTTCTAATACAGACAACCTTATCTGAATGGTACAGAATCAAAACATTGTAACAAGAAAGCTTTTCGCAGGGGTAAATCATGTCATCCCAGTATCGAATGAACAAAACAAGACATTCAAGGCGGGGCTGAAGTACGGATATTTTAATGACACCAAGGTAGAAGGGATTTGATATTCTTGACAATCTGCTTTGAAAATTACATGATCAAAACGTTGTTAGAAGTAAGCGATTTTGCAGAGAAAAATAAGTCATCCAAATAGTAGATAATCACTCCGAGACATTAAAGGGGGTTCTTTGGTACGTAAATTTTAATGACGTGACAGTACAAGAAATTTTCGTTATTCCACACAACCTACTCTGCACATGATCAAAACGTTGTTAGAAGAATGCGATTTCGTAGCGGAAAATGATGCAGTCCAAGTAGTAGTGGTGATAACAACAACACTTTCAAGGTTGTGCTGCAATACAAGTCCAACGATGACACCACGTAAGAGCAGCATTTTTTTATTGCGGACAATTTACTGTATGTGGCTGAGAAGTACATGTTCAAAACATTATTTGACAAAAGCGATTCCGCAGAAAAAATTATGTCATCCCAGTAGTGGATGAACAAACAATGACATTAAAGGGGGTACTGAAGTACGGATACTTTTAATGATACCACGGTATAAGAAATGTTTTTTATTCCAGACAACATGCTCTGCACATGTAAAAACCTTGTTAGAAGAAAGCGATTCGGCAAAAAAAGGATGTTATCCCAGTAGTGGATAGTCAACGATAAACATTCAAGAGTTTACTGAATTAACAGATTTTAAAGATGTCTTAATAACGGAAATATTTTCTATTCCAGACTTTGTTAGAACTAAGCGATTTTGCTGAGGAAAATTAAGTCACCTAAATAGTAGAAAATCACTCCGACACATTAAAGGTAGTGCTTAGGTACGTACATTTTAATGACGTAACACTACAAGAAATTTTCGTTATTCCTTAAAACCTTAAGGAACGCACATGATCAAAAAATTGTTAGAAGAAAGCGATTTTGTGGCTGAAAATGATGCATTCCCAGTACTCGATGATAACAACAACACTTTCAAGGGGGTGCTGAAAATTCAGTCCAGTGATGACAACACGTTAGAGCTGTATTTTGCTATAGTTGGAGGCTATAGAACAGGGTGTCAAGGTCAAGTCTTTTAATAAGCCATCTGATTTTTGCTCATTTAACTACATGCTAATTGGCTTGACCTTCACCCGCCTGTTCTATTGCCCCCGAATATATTGCGGACAACTTACTGTATGTGGCGGAGAAGTACATGTTCAAAACATTGTTTGACAAAAGATATTCCGCAGAGAAAAATAATGTCATCCCAGTAGTGGATGAACACACAATGACATTTAAAAGGGTACTGAAGTAAGGATACTTTTAATGATACCACGGTATAAGAAAAGTTAGCTATTGAAGACAACTTGCTCTGCACAAGTCAAAACGTTGTTAGAAGAAAGCGATTTTGTAGTGGAAAATGATGCAGTCCCAGGTGCATGATAACAACACTTTCAAGGGGGTGCTTGAAAACGAGTCCAGCGATGACACCACGTTAAAGCTGCATTTTGATATTGCGGACAATTTACTGTATGTGGCTGAGAAGTACATGTTCAAAACATTGTTTGACTAGAGATAAATTAAAGGATTTTAGAGATGTCTTCCTTACAGAGATATTCTATATTACAGACAACCATCTCTGAATAGTATAGAATCAAAACATTGTAACAAGAAAGCGTTACGCATTGGGAAATCATGTCATCCTAATAGTGAATGAACACCACATGACATTCAAGGCGGGGCTGAAGTATATATATTTTAATGACACCAAGGTATAAGAGATTTGATATTCTGGACAATCTGCTCTGGAAAGTACATGATCAAAACGTTGATAGAACTAAGCGATTTTGCAGAGAAAAATTAAGTCATACAAATAGTAGATAATTACTCCGAGACATTAAAGGGGGTGCTTAGGTACGTACATTTTAATGACGTGACAGTACAAAAAAATTTCGTTATTCCATACAACCTACTCTGCACATGATCAAAACGTTAGACGAAAGCGATTTCGTAGCGGAATATGATGCGATCCAAGAAGTAGTGAATGATTACAACAATACTTTCAAGGGGGTGCTGAAATACAAGTCCAACGATGACACTACGTAAGAGCTGCGTTTTGATATTGCGGACAATTTACTGTATGTGGCTGAGAAGTACATGTTCAAAACATTGTTTGATAAAAGCGATTCCGCAGAGAAAAATAATGTCATCCCAGTAGTGGATGAACACCCAATGACATTGAAGGGGGTAGTGAAGTACGGATACTTTTAATAATACCACGGTATAAGAAATGTTTGGTATTTCAGACAACCTGCTCTGCACATGATCAAACCGTTGTAAGAAGAAGGATATTCTTCAGAGAAAAATGATATTATCCCAGTAGTGGATAATCAAAGATAAACATTCAAAAAGGCACTGAAATACAAGATTTTAACGATGTTATTTTAACGGAAATATTTTCTAATCCAGACATCCTTATTTGAATGGTACAGAATCAAAACATTGTAACAAGAATGTGTTTCGCGGCGGGAAATCATGTCATCCCAGTACTGAATGAACACCACATGACATTCAAGGCGGGGCTGAAGTATGGATATTTTAATGACACCAAGGTAGAAGCGATGTGATATTCCGGACAATCTGCTCTGAAAAGTATATGATCAAAACGTTGTTGGACCTAAGCGATTTTGCAGAGAAAAATTAAGTCATCCCAATAGTAGATAATCACTCCGAGACATTAAAAGGGGTGCTTAGGTACGTACATTTTAATGACGTGACAGTACAAGAAATTTTCGTTATTCCATACAACCTACTCTGCACATGATCAAAACGTTAGAAGAAAGCGATTTCGTAGCGGAATATGATGCAATCCAAGAAGTAGTGGATGATAACAACAATAAACTTAAGGGGGTGCTGAAATAAAGGTCCAACAATGACACAACGTTAAGCTGCATTTTGATATTGCGGACATCTTACTTTATGTGACTGAGAAGTACATGTTCAAAACATAGACGAAAGCGGTTTCGCAGAGGAAAATGATGCAGTCCCAGTAGTCGATAACAATAAGGGGGTGCTGAAATACAAGTCCAACAATGGCACCACGTTAAGCTGCAATTCGCAATTGCGGACAACTTACTGTATGTGGCGGAGAAGTACATGTTCAAAACATTGTTTGACAAAAGCGATTACGCAGAGAAAAATAATGTCATCCCAGTAGTGGATGAACACCCAATGACATTCAAGGGATTACTGAAGGAAGGATACTTTTAATGATACCACGGTATAAGAAATGTTTGCTATTCCAGACAACCTGCTCTGCACAAGTCAAAACGTTGTTAGGAGAAAGCGATTTCGTAGTGTAAAATGTTGCAGTCTCAGGTGCATGATAACTACAACACTTTCAAGGGGGTGCTTAAAAACGAGTCCAGCGATGACACCACATTAAAGCTGCATTTTGATATTGCGGACAATTTACTGTGTGTGGCAGAGAAGTACATGTTCAAAACATTGTTTGACAAAAGAGAAATTAACGGATTTTAGAGATGTCTTCCTTACGGAGATATTCTATATTCCAGACAACCTTTTCTGAATAGTATAGAATCAAAACATTGTAACAAGAAAGCGTTACGCATTAGGAAGTAATGTCACTATAATATTTAATGAACACCACATGACATTCAATGCGGGGCTGAAGTATGGATAATTTAATGACACCAAGGTATAAGAGATTTGATATTCCGGACAATCTGCTCTGGAAAGTACATGATCAAAACGTTGTTAGAACTAAGCGATTTTGCAGAGGAAAATTAAGTCATTCAAAAAGTAGATAATCACTCCGAGACATTAAAGGGGGTGCTTAGGTACGTGCATTTTAATGACGTAACAGTACAAGAAATTTTTGCTATTTCTTAAAACCTGCCCTGCACATGATCAAAAAGTTGTTATAATAAAGCGATTTCGTAGCGGAAAACGATGCAGCCCCAGTAGTCGATGATAACAACAAACTTTCAAGGGGGTGCTGAAAAACGTGTCCAGTCTTGACACCACGTTAGAGCTGCATTTTGATATTGCTGACAATTTACTATATGTGGCTGAGAAGTAAATGTTCATAACATTGTTTGACAAAAGCGATTCCGCAGAGAAAAATAATGTCATCCCAGTAGTGGATGAAAACCCAATGACATTGAAGGGGGTACTGAAGTACGGATACTTTTAATGATACTACGGTATAAGAAATGTTTGTTATTCCAGACAACATGCTCTGCACATGTTAAAACCTTGTTAGAAGAAAGCGATTCGGCAGAGAAAAAGGATGTCATCCCAGTAGTGGATTATCACCGATAAACATTCAAGAGTTTACTGAATTAACAGATTTTAAAGATGGCTTAATAACTGAAATATTTTCTATTCCAGACAACCGTCTTTTAATAGTACAGAATCAAAACATTGTAACAAGAATAAGTTTCGCAGGAACAAATCATGTCATCCCAATAGTGAATGAACACAACGTGACATTCAAGGCGGGGCTGAAGTACGGATATTTAATGACACCAATATAAAAGATATTTGCTATTCTATTTTGCAGAGAAAAAATAAGTCATCCAAATCGTAGATAATCACTTAGAGACATTAAATTTGGTGATTATCTACGTACGTTTTTATGACGTGACAGTACAAGAAAATTTCGTTATTTTTTAAAACCTGCCCTGCACATGATCAAAAAGTTGTTAGAAAAAAGGGTTTTCGTAGCGGAAAAATATGTAATCCCAGTAGTGGATGATAACAACAATACTTTCAACGGGGAGGCTTAAATACAAGTCCAACGATGACACCACGTAAGAGCTGCATTTTGATATTGCGGACATCTTACTTTATGTGGCTGAGAAGTACATGTTAAAACATTGTAAGTCAATAGCGATTCAACAGAGAAAAATAATTGCATCCTAGTAGTGGAAAATCACAGATAATTATTTAAGAATGCACTGAATTACAAGATTTTAAAGATGTTATTGTAACGGGAATATTTTCTAATCCAGACAACCTTATTTGAATAGTACAGAATCAAAAAATTGTTACAAGAATGTGTTTCGCAGGGGGAAATCATGTCATCCCAGTAGTAAATGAACACCGAATGACATTTAAGGTTGGGCTGAAGTACGGATATTTTAATGACACCAAGGTAGAAGAGATTTGATATTCCGGACAACCTGCTCTGAAAAGTACATGATCAAAACGTTGTTAGAACTAAGCGATTTTGCAGAGGAAAATTAAGTCATCCAAATAGAAGATAATCACTCTGAGACATTAAAGGTAGTGCTTAGGAACGTACATTATAATGACGTAACACTACAAGAATTTTCGTTATTCCTTTAAACCATAAGGAATGCACATGATCAAAAATAGTTAGAAGAAAGCGATTTCGTAGCTGAAAATGATGCAGTCTTAGTAGTCAGTAGTGTCTTTTGGTTACTCCTGGCTCAGGTCAAGGTCAGCGGTTGGAAGTGGCAGGTGTGGGGTTGGAAGTGTGGGGTGGGGGTGACAGTGATGGATGGGTTTGGGAAGTGGGTCAAGGTCATCCGGAGGGGGTTTTAAAAAAGTGGGAGCCGCAGGGGCTCGGTGGGAATGGGGAGGGGTGGGGCGGCTTCGGGGTTGGAGGTTTTAGTTTATTTTTAAAATTAAATCAAAGTCGTGTTCTTGTGCAGAGAGGTGTTGGAGTGCCGTCCACTGGTGAGGGAGTGGTAGACGCCGAAGGTGGTGGCGAAGAGAAGGTAGACGCACAACATGCACAGTACGCATTTGAACAGTTGCAGCAGGCGAACCATCCCTTGTTGATTTTCCGTTTCCAATTGCAGCCTGTTGATCTCTAGTTTGAGTCTGTCCTCTTCCAATTGTGTTTTAAGTGAAAAATCATCCATCATGTTTGTGTGCTTGTTTTAATTTCTGTAGGTGAAACGGGAGCGGTGTTGACGGTCGGAAAGTTGGCGATGAAATGAGAAACGAAGATGAGGACAGGGCATATTTACTGGAAAGTGGTGGGGGGTTAAAAAAAAAAAGAAAAAAAAAAACAGTTGTGTGTCCGATCAAACGTCGTCGTCAGCTGTCGGTGTAGTTTTGGAGGATGCAGGAGTGAGTTTTAGCAAACTATCTTCATCTTCAGTCTCAACTCTATCGCATGTTGGACAACCGTAAGCAAGTTCCAAATTCATAGTGATGCAGTGGAATTTGTCTATAATATCTTCTAAAGTTTCCATTATATCTTTTAAATCATGTCTTGTTCTAATTACAAAAGTAGATTTCATTAGTGCTAGCGGATCGTTGTTCATCGTACGGGAGTCGGGAAACAAATGGCGAGCGTCAGTCAGCGGCTCGCTTATATGCGGGCAAGGGCGGTGGAGGGGGAAGTGGAGGGGTGGTGGCGTGGTGGGGGAAGTGGAGGGGTGGTGGCGTGGTGGGGGAAGATTGATATACCCCCATGCGAATCGTTGGCCAGCGCATTTCGCAGCGAAACGCCGTTCGGGTAGGTAGTAGGAGGTGTACTAAGATAACCATTAGTTGTATTTTTAAGTTAGGAATACTAATAATGTTTGTAAATTAAATATTAAATTTATATTTAACCAGAGCTTGCATTTCTTGTTCCTCGTCGTTTAATTCAACAATTTTAACACCATTAGTTGTCTGTTCCTCTTCCTCTGCACTTTGCGACGATGAAGACATGGAGGTGGCAGAAGATGATGATGAGGATGAAAATATTTTGGTAGGATTGACGTATTGCACTGTGATGTTGATCCATCTTAAAGGATAGTTATCAATGAGTGTGAGTAAGTTTTGGAATAGTTCTTCCATCTCTTCTCTGTCGGTAATTAAATGTTGAAAGGAAATGAATTTATTATCCATGTTGTTCTCAGTGCGAGTAATGAAATAAGAATGAGAAGCGTATCGAATGATCCGTAGAATATATGTTGTAAAAAATAAGTGGTGGGGGTAATCTCAAGGTCAATCAAATGGAGTTTTAAAAAAGGGCTGCAGTCAGTGACTACAGCTATACATCTGAAGCTTCAACAGGATCAGTAGACCAATCTGATCTGTACTTGCATGCACTTATGATGCATGTACAAAAGTCGTCTTTATAATATGCATTGCACTCTCGACAATTGACAAGTTTTTCCGGATGAAATTTAAAACACCTCTGGGAACAGCAAGTGTGGAAGTATCGTGATTTATAAATCTTGATGGTTCGCAATTCCGGTGGTGGTAGTTGCTTTGTCTTGCATTTGCAGTAACAGGATCCGAAGAATTCACACTTTGTACAAGCTAATCCGTCTACCATCCATCTTCCTAAATCGGTGCATTTTTGTTCACAACAGTAGCGCGGTGCGTCCTTGTTTTTCTTCCCTTCCATGTTGGCGCTTCTAAGTGTTGGCAAGAAATGAAGTTGTATAGTGTAGGATAGCGTGTTTTATAGACTAGGAAAAGTGGTGGGGGTAATCTCAAGGTCATCCAAATGGAGTTTTAAAAAAGATCATCTTACAAGTGTAAGATGTATTTATTTAAGATACTGAGTTTTCATTTTCTTTTTCTTTCTTTACATCTTGTTTGTATTTTTCTTTTTCTTCTTTAGCCATGGCGATGAGATCTTCAGTGGAGAGTGGATGTACTTCAGGAAATTTTAGAATTAATTTTGGTTGGAATCCCTCTTTAGTCAATACTTGAAGATCGGACGTCATTTGTTCTACACTTTGATAGTCTTTTCCGTAGATTTTTCCATTGAATTCAATCATCATTCTGTACAACATGGTATTAGTAGTTGTTTTCGCTGCGTCAGTTGGAGAGCAAATGATGATTCTGTTAGGTTACACGGTCCTTTTATAGATGCTACAGCGACCACTTGATATTATTTAACATTAGTAATATTTCTGGAACTTAACATTACTTTGAGTAGATGGTGTTGTAGTTGAAGGTTGTGTGGAAACGAATACTTCTTCGTTGCAGAACTTCTGTTTAGGAAACATCCTCATGTTGTTAGCGTAAACATCAATATTTAAACGATAACCACCGGCAAGTAACACTCGCAGTTCATTAATAAAATCGTCGAGTTCTTCAAAAGTTGTAATGGTGGTGGTATCATATGATGCACACTTAACCTTAAGAGACATGTTGTTATTCGTAATAACTGGAGAGCCAACAGAGATGTGTACAGCACGAAAGGTAGTCGTAGACTGATGAGATCCTCAAGAAAATTACGGCCTTTATATACCCTCGAAACTAGGTCAAGGTCATCCAAACGTGTTTTTAAAAAAAGCAACATATCGATAGTGCAGAAACACTATCGATATGTTGCCTTTTCTTATTATTTTTTTTTTCATTTTTATTTTTTATTTATTTAAAATCAGTTACACACATGTACAACAGTATATATAAACTACAGACTAGTTGCTAGTAGGCATAACATGAAGTGTAAGTTCAGTAGAGTTGGTTCCACTAGGACCGTGGGATGCCAAATAGAGTGCGCCGGGGTGAATCAGTCGTAAATCTTCATTCTGCAGCAGTTGAACGAAGCGTTTGGGAAGAAATACTTGAAATTTCGGTTCATCACCAGGTGTGTAGGGTGCTTCACTCAATGTGCAATTGATGGCGTCTCCAACTGATGTTTCCATCTTCTTAATAGTGTGAATAATGTAATGTTTTTCTTCTTTCAATTCTGAACATTTCTTAGTCGGTAGTATTGTAGATTTAGAATGTTTGTTGAATTGATCAACAAGCGACTGTAGAAAAGTTTGCGATGCCATTATTTTTTCTTACTATTGTTCGTCTTCTTCTTCTTGTGCTTGCGCGTCAGAGGTGTTGACTCCTCGGAGGTTAGAGTAATACTCATGCATTGTCATAGTGCCGCTCTCGCTTTTATACCCATCGCTTCCCCCACCACTTTGCTGGAGATAGACATTCAAACGATATGCGTTCTTTAAAGCACATTGAGACTGCCGATGTTTAAAGTTTTTAGATGCAATACAGATGTTAGCAAAGTAGCAATAAAAATCTTTCTCCATTTGCACATTTATCACTTCATGGTTTGTATATGCTTGTATCCAATTTGCTTTTTCCAATCCTCTTGTAAAAATAGTTTTGAACTCTTTGCAGAAATGATTCATAATGTGTGGCATCATATTGTAGGTTATAAAACCTTCATCCCATGTTAGATTATGAAAATGTTTCATCAACCATTTGTTTGTTACTTTAGCTTTGGTTGTTAATCTGTTGAACGGCAAAGGAGGCATGAATAAAAAATGATAAACAACAGATGTTATCATATCTAGTACCACTAACTCTTTAATTATAAAATTTCCATCATTACCACGGAATGCCTGAAACTCTATGATACCTCGCTTTACTTCCATTATTTCCGTCTTCTTAGAGAATGAAACTCGTTTATCCATGATGACGTTCAGTAGACAACTGGTATGTCAATGCGGATTGACAGCCTTTTATACTCCAACATTCTTCTTCTTCTTACTTAAAATATTCTTTGTCTGTTTAATTTGTTGTTGATTGTTGATTGTTGAAACGTGATTCGTTTTCCTTGTTTTCTTGCTTTTTTTCTTCATCTAAATTAAAGTTGGTTTGATTGTGGTGTAACTGTCTCCACATCTCTACTTCATGCGGGATCCTATTGAAGATTGAAGTATCTACTGGACCGTATAGGATTGGAACATATGGTTGTCTATCCAATGCATCAGTTAAATAATCTTTGATAATTGTACTTGAGAATATTAGCTGTTTTAAATATCTTGTTATAGGACCAGTAGCACAAGTTAAAGCGTAAAACTCTTCTTTTGTCAAATGTATTTTTATATTATATTTAGTTAAATCTCTAAATCGAACTAGTTGTTGACCACGTTGTTTAACAATATCGATTTCAATATTTGATTCGAACAAACCTAGTTTTGTTTTTCTTCCAAACGTATTGTTACTCAAATAGCATTCTAAAAGATGTATATGTTTCATAAAAGATTCCCAAGAAGATTCTGTGAAGGTTACCATTTTAGATCCGTGATTCAAAATAACAGTTGGAGAGTAATCCAATGATTTTATTACTCCAGCAGACACAGTCTTTGTCATACAAGAAGAAATAGGATAAAATATTCTAAGAAATACCTCCATTAAGATGTTGGTAGAAATGTTATCTTCAATTTTCCTTTTCTTCGTTTCTTTTTCAACTTCCTCTTCGTCTGTCTTCTTATGTTTAAACTTGAGGAACTCTTCCATTTCCTGTTCAACTTGTCTTTCTATATCCAAACTATTGTCAGCCATAAGAGGTGTAGTTTCTTCATTAGCACTTGATGTAGCAGAACTCATCTTGCGGACGATGTTACCCATACGACAATCAAAGATGAAATGAATTTCCAGCTCTTCTTTCTCGCTTTTATACTCGCAGATGACCTAGATATTGTTGATCTTTTGTAAAAACCTTACAAATCGTGCAGATGTTGTATTAATCTTTTTTAAAGTACATTCTTCACAATTCCTGTCAGCGGTGTGTAAGTAACTATTTTGTCATGTAGAATTAAACAGTATGCTGAAGTTCCATCTGGTATTTTATCTTCAAATTCCATTTCAATTTTTATATCTACACTTGAAGATTTCACAGATTCATTTTGTTTTGAACAATCGATTACAACAATTGGAGCTTTTGAATAAAATTGTTCTGGTGATAGTAGTGGTGTATTTGTCTTACCATAATATGACGATTGAAATCTTGCATACATGTCATATAGAATGGAATAACGTTTTTTGTCAAATGAAACATTTAAACTGTCATATGGAAAGAACTGAGAGTTTAGAAAAACTTTGCAATTCTTTATCTTGCAATGGTCAAATTGACCAGCGTGCGCAGTTATAACATCTTTTCGTTTAGTCTGAAAACCGACTATTATGTACCTTGCTCGTTCTAAATAAGTAGAGGTTTTAACAGTCCATGTTTGTCTTTCTGTTTGAGGCAATATGGGGTATTCATGAAATTCCCAACTTCTAAATGGTATTACAATATCACGGTCAGATTTTAATTTTTTCAATAATAATACTCGATGTTCATCTGCCAATCTGACATGTGGTACTCTCCATACAACTTTATCCAATTGAAGTTGCCATTCCAAATCGGCATCTTTTGTTCCACTTGGCGCTTGTATTACATCCTTATTCGTTGAAGATCTGAGCAGTACCAGTTCTTGCTTTACATTTATTATTATTCTCTTGTAATCTTCTGCGAATCCCAAAAGCAATCGTAAAGGCACATTAAAATCAAAGTAACCTTTTGAATTAGGAGTAATAGTGTCTTTATCAGGAGTCACCCATCCAGCCGAGATTAAAGAATTCTTTTCATGGGGTGTTATTGAAGTCAATCCTTTCAAAGTTGTTGATATACCAACTTTTTTTGTTGAATCAACTGTTACTCCAGATATCTCATATCTAATTTCATCAAACAGATATGCCATAGGGTTATTTATAAAAGGAACAGTTGAACCAGATTTTCCATCCAATGTTGTTACTCTTCCTTCGATATATAAATAACTTTCACATGGTAATGTGTAGATATCTTGTTGTTGAATGGGAATCCTTATTTCATCATTATTATTTAATTTTGATGAAGTGTAAGGGTTGTGAGTGTGATATTCCTTCTCCCATAGGGTTTCGTCGAATGTCGGTCCTTGCGCTATATCCAGTATATCCATGGTTGGCAAGTTTTAGCCCGATCTTCTGTAGGAAGCGTATGTTGTCCGGTGTTAACTCGTCGAATGTTGAGGAGCTACTGAGCTCCCGACTCTTCCGTTGTGGTTTAAATGATAATCCCATGTTGAATTTATGTTGCTGCTCTGATATGTAACCGTATAGTTATTGTTTCTCCTCTAAAGTCAACACTAATGCCGTCTTGATCCAATATGTTCAGTACGATGTCTGAAATGAAACTGGTGTTTAACGGTAGGTATATCAGGTTTTGTGGCTTCTCAACTATTTTAAAACCAGGAGCTACTGTGGGGTAAAATGTATGTAGTATGTGTTGATTTACTCCATCTCTATATGATCCGTGTATAATATTACACGTTACATCAATACTGTTCACCTTTAATATTGTTACTGTTGTATCGCCAGTATAATCATTTCCAGGAGCTAAAATTCCTTTCTTCTTTGAAAATCCGAGCAAATTGCCGATTGAGTGGTCTAAGCTAAAATCTATATAATACTTTGAAGTTATTTCTGCTTTTAATGTATTATTATTACCTTTTATACAAATGTTTTCTTCTCCAAGTTTCTTTTGTAATACTTGGTTTATATCGTCTATTTCATATGCTCCTGTAGATAATGGAATTATTTTTAATTGTGAATAATTTCCTTTTTCATCTTTACTCTCATAATAATGTAGTAAATTATTTTTTCCTTCTGTAACATTGGGAATTGAATTGTATGTAGTCAAATCCAATAATGCTGCTTCCCATAGTTTGTCCGTAGATAAACGTAATGCTGGGAAAAGTGTACTTTTCAATGTTGACGAATTTCCGCTCAGCGACACTGTATACGATGACATCTTAAAGCTGACTGACGCTCTTCGCTAGGAACTCTAAACATAAATGTCCGCATATTTCTGTATTGCTAGGTTGCTCTCTTTTGTAGTTGTAGAATATATTCTTGGAGTCCCGAAAATAATGTTGAAGTTCTTTTGGTGGCGGTAAATTTCCAAAACTATCAAAGTAGTAAACATTTTCTCCAAGTTTTTTATAACATACCCAATGAGTACCTGGTCCATAATTAGAGTCTAAGTTTACTATTCCAGTTTCATTTTTCCACACTCTATTTGGTAATGTATCTTTCATAAAAACTCCTCTGAAGAATGGTATTCTTAAACATTTCACATATTTTGACAATTGATAGTTTGTTAATGCTTCATTTGGAATTATCAATTTATTCTTCTCATTTAATACACACGGTACGGTCTTAAGTAAAGACCCGATCCGTTTTTTACCATTGACCATATGGATGTTTTCTTGACTTTCCTTTTAGGGTTAGTGCGACGTCTTCTTTTGATGTTCCCGCCCCTTTTTGCAGCTTCTTTTTTACTAGGTTTTCTCCCGCGTCGTCTTCCACCACCAAACTTAGCTTTCGTCTTCATGGCTGTTGTCACTGCCCAAGCTGCTGCTTTTTCCGCAATACTGGCGTCACTTGATTTAACCCTTTGCCAAGCTTTTTCCGCTAGCGCTCTATCCGCTATTGATCTATTTGTTGAATCTGCAAACTTGGAATACGCTATATCGTGTTCTTTGCAAGCTTGATCTAATTTATTAATTCCAGGATCTCCTCTTGCCAAACGTTTTGCCAACTTAGTTCCGGGTCCACAATATTGATAGCCTCCGGGCAGATGAAATTCGTATGGTAAAGCGTCTATTGCTCGATTTAGAACAGCACCAACAGGAATCCGTCTTAGAAGGGATAACGCAGCTGATGTTATACCACGTCCTTTCTTGTCGCTGTCTTGACGATGACTGAGAGGTGCGGTCTTCATTATGTTGTCTTATATAACCAGCGTGTTTACTCCACGAGCTGCTTTACATAAATGAATAACTCGTGCGCAATGTTTTATATTTAAATATTTAATTATTCAAATTAATTATATACTGATTTATGATTCTATTTTTAATCCAAGCTTCTCGTTCATCGGGTTGAATCATCACATGACTCGTTGTACTAGCTATATGATTGTGGGTATCGATAAGTAAGTTTCCCACTATTCTTATTAAACAATCTAAAGTTACAGCATCTTTCGGATGTTGAGGATCGTGTAACTGCATAATACGTTTATCATTACACGTGTAAGCGGTCGAATCACTTTTTGACGTTGTTATGACTTGTCCAATAGTAGCAGCATCATTTAAATCTTCTCCTGGTAAAATATTAATTATTTTCTTCATCTTTGCATCATATTTGGTCCCAAAGTGTTTATCCCAAGTTATTGTTTGTCTCAATGTAACACAATCATCATCTTCATAACCAGGATAAATATTTTTTATTCTTCTATTACGACCATCGTATGTACCTAATCTACCACCACTCGCAATTAATGTTTGTACCATCAAAGGTACATCCGAATCTTTTATACCAAATCTTCCATTTGTTATTGTTTTATGTCCTGCATCCCATTCATCATTTTTTCCTTGCATTAAATCAAACTTTTCATTTCCATGTATAAATGTATCTCCTCGCTTTAGCACGGCATCTTCATGTTTTACAAAATTCGATGTTCCCCTTTTTAATTCTTTAGATAGTTGTTCCATAGTAACAGCGTCTTTTGGTTGAGAACCGAACTTTACATTTGACAACACTTTCCCATGACAATCGATTTCATCACCATCTTGTAAAATACAGTTGTCCTTGATGTATTTCAGGTTTACAGCATCGCCGTCTTCCTTTGGGTATCCAATGTCATTTATAATAAATTTATAAAAAGAAAATCCGTGTTGAGTCTTTTCCGGTATAATAGAATGTAAATATTCTTTATTAACTGAATCTTTATCATTTTTTGGATTTGCCACGTTGGTTATTCTATGATTCCCAGCATCATATGTCTGTCCATCTTTTAAATTATTACCCCATTGCAATTTTAAAGTATTTAAAAGTTCAGATGATAAATACTCTTTAGTAATTGCATCAGAACTGTCAGTTGGTTTACCAACATTAATTATTCTATGTGATTTAACATCATAAGTATTCTTGTTTAATTTCAATGATGTTGAAGTTGCTTCTTTTACTGTTTTAAAATTTGCTCCATCTGTATCTTCTTCTGGGTCTTTAACAAATTTTAGACGTTTGTTACTCATATCATAGTCACCTTCAGGTGTTTGCGGCAATCCACTTCTTTTTCTGTTTTCTCCTCCTTGTACTCCTACCCCGGAGTACCGTCCGAACTTGTCAACGCTCATGATTGAACTGATCCACTGTATGCTCACTGCTCTCTTATATATCCGTGATGATTTATACAATTATTCCACGATTTCGAAGTTCGTCAACTAAAGCCACCCATTCATTATTTAAACCTGTATGACCAGCTTCCATGGCTTCATGTAATAGTCTCATTCTATCAACCAATTTGTTTATATCATTATAGTAAATCACATTTGTATTATATAGGTTTTTCATTAAACCTTTACCAGATGTTGGAGTTTCTCCTTTTTTCTTTTTACCATATTCATCAATAAGTGATAAGTCCATAAGTGACAATGACTTCCTCTTAAGCGGTTTTTTCACAGCAGGTGCAGTTCGTAATGTTGGTAGTTTTTTCAGGGGAAACAATCTTTTTATTACAACTGTATATTTAGTTGCGCGTGTTCTATTTATCATTGAATCTTTGGAGTAATTCTTCTTATGAGCATTAGTATTTTGCAAAATTTCTTTAAAAGTATTTAAATCTTGAAGCGTATATCTTATAGGTATATTTTTGAAAATCAGTTCAAATAATCCTTTTGTTCCTTTATATTTATGCTCACCAATAACAATATCATCATCTTCAGTCAAATGTACTTTTGAATCTCCTATTTTTAATTCATTTCCATCAATTCTCGCACCATATACATGTGACTTGTGTAATTTTGGGTTATTTTTTATTTCATGTAACATTTTCATGATATACTTTCTTCCAAGAGGTCCTTGTTGCAATATATCACTACTTAATTTTGTTAGATTTGGAATTGATTGCTCTGCTTCAGGTATATGTTGTTCTTGTTCTTCTTCTTTTTCAACATTTATTTCTGGTTCTTCTTGTCTTGTTTCTTCTTCTTCTTTTTGAGAAACTTCACTATCACTTGTGTAAGAATCATCATCATCTTCTTCCTTTTTCAAACTCTTTACTTCAAATTTAGAAACAGGTAGCAAAACATCTCCTTCATAATGAGGTTTACCAATAGTTTCTGTTATCTGTTTTAAAGGTTCTGTAATAGGCTTAAATGTAGTCTCCAGGAATTCTTCTCTTTCATTCAAACCCATTCTTAATGCTCGATTTTTAAGTCTAATTGAGTCACTCAGTGATTTTATTTCTTTTAATAGTTTTTCTTGGTTCACCATGTTTACGCTGTGAAGACCAATCTATTACTAAACGTATCATCAATCGTTCAATGGATTAATACAAATTTATCCAACCCTATACGATATCTTCCATTTTTTATAGCTTCTTCTTTCATAATAACAAGAAATCCATATTTTTCAGCCCATGCTTTGCCACACATTTCTTTAAATTTATCAAATGACATGTCTGCATTTACATGATCATTATATATGTGCTTTAAATTTGTTTCATCCTGCTTGAAGATAATAAGTAGATTTGCATTATCTCTTATTAATTGTTTTGGAATTTTACTGTAAGTTTGACCAATATAAATGCTATCAATATTGTAATGTCTTCCCATGGCGAAATAACTTCTAATAGTGTCGTGATTTTCACAAGATACATCATCAAATATAAATATAGAAAATGGTTTAGCCTCATTTGGCTCCATTATAGTTTCACTAGCATTAAACTTGTAAAAATTAACTTCAGGCACACTTGCGAGTACCTTATCCAATAATTGATATTTGGGTTGTTGCAAAGATTTGGAAAAGATGTAAATGTTGTTGAAACGTAATCCTTTAGGATTTGTTATTAAATTAAAAACCACATTCGTCTTTCCACAATTTGACGGTCCAGTTATTAAACATCTTATTGTGTTTGGCAGTAGTTCACCATGTTTTCCATGATTTAACTTGTCGTTGTCAACTGTTAATTCATCAATATTATTAATGAAAAATCGATCCTTTTGTTGCACAATCTCCATCTTGTGTAAAGGTTAAACACGTAATGAGTTCACAAATTACTACACCAAGTCTTTTGTAGGGATCCAAGAGTCTTCACTTTTATCAAATCCCAACCAACGTACTTTAACCTTATCCTTTTTTCTTTGTAAAATTTTTTCAACAAGATATACATCGCCGACTGATGATTTTAACAACTCGTGTCCGTAGAATCCACCTTCGAGTAATTCACCCTTGTTGTCCTTTAAGATGTAAGTTTCAGGTATTGTTGGTTGTACTTTATAGATTGTAAACACTTCATTAGTCCAGTTTGGCAGATATCTTTTACTAAATACTCCTTTGTACTTACTTATACGAACTTTATCATCAACTTTAAATGTTTTAGGCTGCATTTTTTCACGTTTAGGAGTTGTATTATTCCTAATACGTTTTAATACCATCTTAGCATTACCGCTATTTACTTGGTTAGGCTTCATACCAATGGTTCGATGATACTTGTTGTTATATTCTTTTATAAGTTGCGGTAAGATATCATACCAAACATATGATCCTCGTTTGGAAAATGTTTTATACATTGCTCCTTTTAATGTTCTATTGAATCTTTCTATTATTGAAGCTTTAACTTCAGAATTTGTAGAATAATGATTTATTTTATACTTCTTCATTAAAGCTGCAAATTCTTTGTTAAAATACTCTTTCCCATCATCAGTTTGTAGATGTTTGATGTTGAATTTATTTCTTTGTATAGCCGTTTCCATAGCTTTTGTAACACTTTTACCAGTCTTGTCCTTTAGCGGTAAGGCATCAGCCACTTTAGTAAAACAGTCTATAATCGCTAAAATGTATTTGAATCCTTTATTCAACTTACTATGTGGTATCATTTCAATGAGATCGGCTTGGAAAAGATCATTCATTCCTTTTATAACTGTACTTCTTCTAGGGAATTTTCTTCTTGCTGGCTTATGAAGTTCATTTACAATTTTATTTTTTAAGTCTTCCATCTTCAGTTGTGTCTTCTACATCACTTGTAAAGATACTGATCTCTAGAATGGTTTATCCTCTTTTATATACGGTTAGGATATAGGTCAAGGCCATTTTACGTTGGTGTAAAAAAGAGGGAACATGACATTGGGCTTGTCATGTCCCCTCTTCTTTACGAAAGGAAAAAGGAAGAAGGTAAAGGACGAAGAAAAGGTTTACTGATCAATAGGGATTAGGGAATAGTGGCCGAATGGCAATGTGTTGATGTTATTTTCAAGAATGTGGCGTTTATCATCCTTATAACTTAATGCCCACTTTGTTTGTTTTACACTATACAGTATATGGTTGTAGCTTCTGATGGTGTTGAATGTTGCGGTTGTTTCCACATTTTCAAACAAACATCTTTTATAATGTTCAAACTGTACTTTCTTCTTTAGATATGAAGTCTTGATGCCTTTGGCTTTCTTCACCACTTGATGTTCATCCTTTTCACTGATGTATAGTTGGAATGAGTACAGTTTGGACATTAAAGCGACGATTTCTTCCATTGGTACACCATTTGTTTCGTCTTTAAACTTGCCCAACACCTTTTTATTTTTATCGTAGTCATAGTTGGGATGATCTCTAGGATAATCTGAAAAGTCAAAGTCAGTAGTATATACAAAAGTACGTAGATCTTCATACATGTCTTCTGTTCTTATCCAATAAATGAAAGCATCTGTATCCATATATGCTATCCCGATGTTTTCTCTTCCATAAAACTTCACCATCTTGTTGTAGTGAAAGTCATACATGTGGGTTTTAGAAATATCCAAAATAGACATTCCCACATATAGAGGACGATCCATTGTTATTGAGATTTTGTTCATGGTAACAGCTACAAGATTCTCGTTAATAATTATACTCGTTCCAAAGTTTGGTTTTTGTACTAACTTTTGCAACTTCTCCGGATCGCTTACTAATTTTACATCTTTATGTTTTCTTTTGTTTTCCAACGTTTTGCCAAATATTGAATTATTCATTAATTTGAAAAAGTCCTTTTGAAAAGCGGATGTTGCTGCAGTCCTTCTTCTTGTGTTGTTGTCGATGTATGGTTTTAACCAACAAGATTGATTAAATTGTATTGCTCTATTGATTCTTGTTATTTTCAATCCCAGTTCTATTGCTTGCTGTATTGTCCAATAATGAGCTACATATCTCGACTTGTTGGTTAACGTCATCATTAATTTGGGCCATCTACCAGTTGGTGATATTTCCGTCTTTGGCAATAGTGGTAAATCGTAGTGGTGATCATGCAGTTGTTCAGGATATTCGAAGTCGACGTCCAAAATGTATCCAGTATCGCCGTATTTGGGTATGTCCATTATATTGCCGATCGAATCTGGGTTCGCCCACTTGAAATTACCATATGGAAGGGGATTTGACATAGCCCATCCATATAGGTTATTTGCATCAAAATAACCTAAGAATGTTGTTGGTTGTGACGCATCGAAGTTTGGGAGATATTTGTTGTTAGCTTTTACATGTCTAGTTACACTTTGCGTCAATCCTCCACGAACGCCTGACTCTATCATCAAAACCATATCGATATCTGTAATAAGTTCAAGTCTACACTTTGTTTCCTTCAGCATAGCTTGCCATGCTAGTCCAGGTGATGTATAAGAATGAAGTGGATCCAATCCATATGCTTCAAAACAGGTATCTCTAAATTCTTCCATTATATCACAAAGTAAAGTCACATCTAATTTAACATAAAAGTCGGAATATTCTCCCAATGTTGTCATTCCTAGTTCGTTCCATACTTTACAAGCGTGTTGATAATCTTCTTCACTGATGTCCTCTTCATACAACTTACTCTTGAAGGCTTCTCTTGGCGGAAGTGATGTTTCTTCAAATTTTTCCAAACAATCGATGTAATCATAGGGAAAAACACCTTTGCGGAGAACCAAATCCAATTTATCTTTACTAACAATCTTCATTGTTTCTATTAAATTTTCTTTCTTTAAGTTTTCAGTGAGTTTACTTAAGCTAGATGGCATAAAACGGTAAGAGTCTAAAAAACGTAACTTAATATTTCCAACCGTTTTACTAAAACTAATAAACTTTTCACTAGTTTCCGCTATCACATCGATTTTTCCATCATCTCGTCCCAATTCCGGTATGATAAAATGTGCATCATAACCGCTAAGGTTATGCAAAACTACAGGTATAAAGTTGCGAATTTGATAGTTAATATTACATCTGTTACACGCGGCACCTCTATAATAACCTGTCAGATGGTCATGATCACGTACCTTGTGGTTTTCCAAAGTATATTCATTTTTACATAAATAACAATGGGTTGAATTTTCATACTGAATCTCTTCTTCTTCATCCATCGGTATCATTGGTACAATATCACTATACATTTTTTGTACATTTTCTGCTATCAAATATAAGTGGTCAAGGAAAATTTTAGAAGCATTTTCACCGCGATATATAACAGGTTTTGATGTTAGATCATATTTATTTAAATGATCTTCTGACAGTGTAGATTTAATTAATAAACAAAAACTGTTTGGATCATGCATTTGATACTTAACACTTTTCTTGGCTTCATCATCATTATTTTCAATAGGAACAAGTGTAGATTCAAAATCCGCATATACAACAATGGGAATACGGTACTGATGAGATATCTTCTCAAATTTTAGCTCGGCCTTATCTGGTGATGGTAACATTATTTTGGCTTCATAGTTGTTGTTACACAATCGTTTATGCTCTTCTAACCACTGTCTTCCTAGTCTTCCTTCTCGTTGAAAATTGAAACATCTTTTGCAAATTACCTTCTTATTTCTATTTTTAGATAATTGATTACTAACAAGAGTTTCAAATTTTTTGATCCATACATAGTGGGAAACATCACCTCTTGTAAGTAATAATAAGTCCCTATGATCTGGTAGTTCATTCTTCACCACACGCAATGGGTACACTTTATTCGAACTGTCCAAACCGAAAACATTAACAGATGTTCCAGGGTTTTGTTTTTCGAACTTTGGGATGTCCTTTAAAGCCACTGGGTAAGTCAATCCTTTGAAATTATATCTATATCTGTAAGTTTCATATTCTTCACTGGGTCTTTCCGAATTTTGAGGAGGTACAAATTTTGTCGTCATTGCATATCTAAAACATTCCATATCTTGGTTCTTAACATTTATACACGATTTGGTGTCTGAAATTTTCTTTGGGAGCGGAATGTAACTGCTACCCCTTAATCCGTAGCCGTGTTTATGAGTTCTAATATCCATACCCTCAATACTAACCAAACTCCAACCAGATCCTCTGCCTTCATGTTCTTGAATTTTAGTTAATATTTCTTCTAAACAATCTTCAACTATTGAATTAATATCTGAACTTGCCATGATGGTCTGGTTTTTTGTTATGAATCCTCTTGGTGACATTTCTCCTTCTACATTAGTAAACATAGCATGTAGTAATATGCTAAATTTAATGAAGTTCAGTCTTCTTAATTCTTCTGTGAGTGTTCTCCTTGCAATTGTACTCACTTCTTTAAAAAACTGCTCCAATTCCAATTTTTCATTTTGAATTTTGTGGTGCATTACTACTTTACCTTCTAAAGCATATATTTTTAAACTTGGTATTTCATTAGATGGTCCTGCTAATGGTTCTTCATGTTCTTCTTGTTGTTTTTCTTGTTGTTCTTCTTGCTGTTCTTCTTGCTGTTCTTCTTGTTGTTCTTCTCCATATAGTTTTAAATCTTCATATTCGGTTTCTGTTACATCTTCATTATTATTATGGAATAACTCTTTGTGTATTTCTAGTAGAATATTATCATGAAAAGTTTCTAAGCAAATTTCACATTGATACATCTTGTTGATGTTTACTCTTTGAAATTTAGCAGCGAAATGAAATGCTTCTCTACTGCTCCCTTTTTATAGCCTCCCAGTTGTAGTGGGGGGACGGTAAGATTTTTAGTGAGATGTTAAAAATAGTAGGTTAAGACTAAAGCTGAAAAGTAATGATTAAAGCCTATATTTTCTTCCAATTGCAAATACTCCACATATGCCTCCGCCCATAGCCATAACAGATCACTGTTACGCCAATATACACCAAAGGTGGGTCTATCATCAACTAAAATTGGAGATGCTATGTTTACTAATCTTTCATTTTCTATCCATGTCATAACTTCAATTACAAACCTTCCTATAATATCCATTGGAGAATTCGGATCCACAAATATTCTTGTTACAACATTTTCACTTAACAAAGGCTCTTCAATTTCTTCATTGTTTTCTTCATCGTTTTGTACATCGTTTTCTTCATTGATTTCTTCATCCACCTCTAATACTTCTTCAACTTTTGTACATTTGTTATAAAATATTGGAGCATCTCGGGGGGACATGTTCACTCTAGCTATTATTGGCAATGAATGTCCCAACGCAAACCACAACACTCTTATATAGGCAAGTCAATGAGTATGGGTTTCTTTTAATAATAAATTTTTATTAAAAGAAAATAATTTAATTCTGTCTTTACCACAATATTACTCCTAATTAGAGCTTTCCAATGATGTATCGCTTGCCCTATTCCGGCAACCCGTTCTTAAGTTATAAGTAAGTTTGTTTGCACTTTGCTGGCTGGGGGGGGGGGGGGCTCGCCAAGTTCAAGGTCAAGGTCAAGACGTTACACTTAAGACGCTACACTTAAGACATTGTGACGTCGGGGGGGGGGGGGGGGCTCGCCAAGTTCAAGGTCAAGGTCAAGACGTTACACTTAAGACGTTACACTTAAGACGTTACACTTAAGACGCTACACTTAAGACGCTACACTTAAGACATTGTGACGTCGGGGGGGGGGGGGGGGGGCTCGCCAAGTTCAAGGTCAAGGTCAAGACAATACACTTAAGACATTATACTTAAGACGATACACCTAAGACGTTGTAACGTCGGGGGGGGGGGGGGTTATGCATGAATGGATTGAGGTCAAGGTCACCAAAAAATAATAATGATCCAAGGTGATGGAGGCGGCTGTAACCGTCTCCACCACCCTGTGTTCCTCAAACACTCCCAATCCCAACCAAAAAAGTTACGTCTTGCGAGGGATCCCAATTTTTGGCCCGCACGCACATGGCGATCCAGTTTGGTAGTCTGTGATACGGGCGGCCAGCCTCGGGCCTGGGCACTGGACTTGACCATTCCAATTTTACAATGGGGACTCTGGAACAGCTAATGCAAGACGCAACTCTAACCTCCCACCCTTAATCTAAACCCACCCAATCATATTTTTGCCTGACAAAAATTAAGAAACAAAAATCAAAAACAATAAAAATATGCGCTACCTACGGCACAACGCGCATGTCCCACCCATATTTAATGAAGTTCAATCGAACTTCTTAAATTTACATTTACATTTTAATTTAATCTACCCAACCTAACAGCTAGCTGTGGAATGTAAAAAATTATTAGTACACAGATAAACAAATACAGACATAGATACACACACACACACACACACACACACACACACACACATACACACAAATACCATAAACCAATACTTAAGATTAAAAACACATTTCTTAAACATAAATAATACCATAAAACACCTTAATGCTAACATCGCAATGCGCAAGTTAAACCTTAAAAAACTAACACATCTTAAGACTGAAACCAAATAACACTTTGCATAAAATCATAGACACACACACACACACACACACACACACACACACACACACAACAAATATTAAATAGTAATAGCCTAACAACAAGAGTAACTCAAATATATATCGGCCGCTTATACATTTGAGTTGCCCTCTGAGTCGGGTCGGAGCGTCGCGTCCGAAATTCCGAGCCCGACTGTGGCGGCAATAGTCGTCGGGGTAGTTCTCGGCTCCCAGAGTGGTGGGGGGCCGGGAGGGGTTTCAGGGGCGCGGAACTTTCCAGAAATGTCAGTGGAAAATTCCAAACGGATGTGCTTTGTTACATGTGGGTCGCCTAAAACGCAGGTGGAGCCTTGTACCTCTCAATTTGCATTAGATAGCATCAAATTACATCCGCTGACAAGTACATCCGCAGCATAATTATCGTCGATTGTTATCCACCCTCTTCCGCCGCTTAATTATACTTCCAACAGAAATAGGCCGCCAAAACACGCAACTTGTTTTTAACATACAATAGACTATTGTTTGGAAATGCATTACTTATGCTCATAATCCTTGGCCTGGTCGGTACTTCTTACACGCTACACCTAAGACGTTGTGACGTCGGGGGGGGGGGGGGGGGGCTTCCGGTTTCCGGTCCGGTCGGGGGGGGGGGGGGGGTCATGCATGAGTAACCATCCGCATGTATATAAACGACGGGAAGCTCGCGCGCCTCCCATATAGGGAGCTGACACCCCAACGGTAAACAACCAATCCGTGAGTTCATACCACATAGTACTTTAACACACTATTTATTTTAACATTTTTATTATTTTTACACTATTTCTTAACACTACATCAGTTATTTTATATATCTTAATTTTATTTTCGTGTCGAATTTCCATTTTTTTTTTTTTTTAATTAAAATATGCTAATTAACATCGTGTGCAGGAAACTCACACTGATTAATTGCAGGTTCCATTCTTACACACCTGTTTCCTCCTTAATATGCAAATTACTCTCTTACTTTAACAACACTTAAACTCTAACCGCTACTTCTCGGTCATATTAATATAATTAGTGCTACACTACGGGATTTACCTGTGCAATAGTGCACGCTATGTTTCCTGCACGTCTGCAGGTAATACACCTTACAATCATATACTTATCGCTACATTACACAAGACATTTCTTGCACACCTGCAGGTAATACACTTACTGACCGTCTACTATTATAATTATTGCTACAGTACAAGAGACATTTCTTGCACACCTGCAGCTTGTACACTTTACAACCGTTTAATATTAAAATTATTGCTATACTACAATGGTTACCTGTTCAATCACAGTTGTGGTCCCCCCACTTGATTATCCACAGAGCAATACTTGCAATCCTACAACTGAATAATTAATTAACTTCCGCGATCACCAGTACTTTTTTAAACTATCCGTCTCTTCCTCTGACTCTTGTGACCGTAGCCGCAGCCGACTGACAAATAACCGAGCTCTCCCGAACCTCGCTCTTTTATGCGGTTTTCTTGGGGAGGGGGTTGGAGGGGCGTCGCACGTGACTCATCAATCGCATAAAAAGGGGGGTTGCTGCCGCGCGCGCGCCATTTCGGTGGCGGAATCGGTCGGGTGAGGAACTATCCGTAAGTCTCTGGCGCTTTTACAACTAACGCTTGTTACTCTAAAATGTGTTTGCACTTAATATGCTAATTAGTCTCTATATTTATGCACGGAACATTTCCTGCACACCTGCAGGTGATACACCTTACAACGGTCTACTATTATACTTGTTGCTACAATACAAGATTTACCTGTCCAATTGGCAATTGTGATCCCACTTAGTCGTGCACGGGATATTTCTTGCACATTAGCAGGTCATACACTTTACAACCGTCTAATTTTATAGTTATTGCTACAGTACAAGATTTACCTGTACAATTGACAATTGTATTCCTACTTATTCGTGCACGGAACATTACTTGCAATCCTGCACCTGAATAATTAATTAACTTCTGCGGCTACCGATACTTTTCTTCGCCTATGTTTCCCCCTGCTACAACCTTTCGCGGCGCCGCCCGACAAATAACTGAGCTCTCCGAAGTTCTGTTCTTTTATGTCATCCTCTCAGGGGGAAGGGGGGGGGGGGGCACACAACCCCCATAAAACGGGCATCAATACCGCGCGCGCGTCATTATAGTGGCGATAGGGCAACAGTAAACAACTATCCGCAAGTCTCTAACACCTAGTCTAACACTTTTTTACTTACGCTTTTTTACTCTAACATATGTTTGCACTTATTATGCTAATTAGTCTCTATATATTCAGACACACTCACGGGCGCCGGTCATATACTCGCCAATTGTCGGAGAGTACACATCTCCCCTTCGTATATTATCATGGCTTCGCACTCTTTACAACTAAAGCTTTTACGCACAAAACATATTTTACAGAAACAATCTAACTCCAAAGTTTGTAAACCGCGTACTACATTGGCTAAGCTTAAGAAATACTACAGTTTTCACCCGTTGTACTTTGCGAAACCTAGCCTGTGCAACACTGCATACTGTACTGATACTATTTTGCACGCTGTCTTAACTGACATGCTGCAGTATCAACATTTCAATCTTGTTACACCTATTGACGATGCTATCCAATTATTCTTATTCACTATATTACCGGGTTTATATGATCGTTCTTCCTTGGACACATGTCTCATTCTACTGTATCAACTCGCACTGTAAACACCTAGGAGCTCTCCTATCATGCAACTATTATTTTAATTTAATTTTAAAAATAAACTAAAACCTCCAACCCCGAAGCCGCCCCACCCCTCCCCATTCCCACCGAGCCCCTGCGGCTCCCACTTTTTTAAAACCCCCTCCAAATGACCTTGACCCACTTCCCAAACCCATCCATCACTGTCACCCCCACCCCACACTTCCAACCCCACACCTGCCACTTCCAACCGCTGACCTTGACCTGAGCCAGGAGTAACCAAAAGACACTACTTATATGTTTATCTTACATATTTCTTTAAAACCAAAGGGAATAAGTTATCGATAGCAAAACTTGTTCAAGTTCACTAACTTGGGTTTTCACGTTCACGATTAAATGTTATTATGGCCTAATGATTATTGTACTAAACAATGTGTCATAGTATAGGTCTATTATTTCTTCTATGGCAAATTTTAAATCCCTTAATACGTTGTACATTATCAGAAATCGTAAACTCGTAGTAACATTTCTTATTCTGACAATCATTGTACAAGAAATTAAATGTGCGGAACTAAAAACGACGCCAAGCGGCGGACTGCCACACCTTTTAAAACTATAATTAAAAAAGAAGACAAAATTATTTTCCCAAATATTTTCAGTAAATATGATTTATTATCTCGTTGGGTACAACTTTCCTGTTTATAAAATTGATTTATATAAACAATTTGACAAAATCCTTGCACGGTAACTTTTTTACGTTAGTATCTTGTTAAGGGACGGACTATATATTTTCATAGATTTAAAATTCCCTACTGTTATTTTTTTTAACAAAACCATACCATTCGAATCTGTATTCAATGTAGATTATTAATATATAGGGTTTATTGTACTCAATACACTATACTGAGATGCAATCGGGTTTTAAAGACAGCGAGTTTCACTGTAAATGCGAGGCATGGCGCTTTTAAGTTTTCATTTATGATTAAAAATGATTTTTTTCACCAAATATCATGGTTGCATATTATTCATGATCTCATTAGCTAAAAGTTTTCCGCTTTGAGATTGTTTTCATCTGAAAAATAAAAAAAATCCTCGCTTACAAACTTTTTTATGTCACTATGACGTGATAATATAGACTACATATTTCAATTGATTTAAAATTCGAGAGTGTAGTTTTTAAAAATATATTCATACTGTTAGATTTTGTATTTAATGTAGATTACGAATATATCGGTTTTATTGCACTCAATATTAATATATAGGTTTCAGCGGTTAGCG